>JABFQD010002248.1:0-15686 GCA_022817045.1 Psix sp. ZL-2020
TAATTATTTTTACACTTTTTTTCCTCTATATATATATACACACACGTTAATTGTATAGGTGCTTTGTTTAGTCTATCTCATATATACCATCTCGCTGCTGTAGATATTATTATTTTACGGTCTTTTTATTCACTTCGTTTTCTCACATTCTGATAATGTTTCTTCCTAACTTTTTATCGATGTTTTTCATAAGCGAAAACGATCGTAAAATTAACGTCGCCATTTATTTCTGTGAAAACGGTTTGACGAATTATGAATAAGACTGAAAAGGAAGGATCGTCTATTAGCTTTTTAAGGTTTGTTATTTTAGCAAATATCAAATCTTCGCAGACCATTCTAGCGCAGTTTCGTCACTCATTTTCTTTTCTCGGTGAGTTGTTCGAAAGAGGTAAAAACTGTATGACTAGACGAATTCGTTTTTACATGTCGATGAACTTTCTCCGCAAAAACACTGCATACAATTATATGTGATTGGATTTTGTTTAGTTTTCACTTTCATTTCAAATAATTCCAATTTTAAACAACTTCGAATTCGAAATGCGCAAATACTTTCATTAATTTTCTTATCTCGATAAACTAAATTTTTATTTAGATATGGTAATTTAAACGTTTTTCCAATTCAAAAAGAACCGAAAACAATGTTTGGTTTTTGACGAGAGGTTATTGTTAGGAATAGCGAATTGTACAAAGTTGAATTGAGGTAGCCTTTTTTGAAAGAATCGCTGTTTCGAATATGGCGTGGCTAGCGATGCGCGGCCTACGTGCAATGACGCGGTCAGATTTCTAGTATCGTTACGAAAATGTCTTCGTTAGAGTTTATAGTTGCTAGATCGGCACGCAGACTATGCAAAGTAACGAGAAACCGAGGTCTTTGCGAGAGTAGGATGTGGCACCCAAGGGCATGCCTTGATTTACAATCCGTTAAATAATATCTATATCTTATACAACGACACGCGTCGGTCTTATTATTAAATACAGTGAAAACTTGTTGACATCGTTTTAATATGAAAAAAAAACGCAAATCATTTTTTACAACAGTATTTGATACTAAATTATTACTCTATATATAAAAGGGTATCAATAATAATTATAAATAATACCATAAATCATTATACAATATAATATTCATATTTATAAGAAAACCGAATTTGCATATGAAATCGATTCTATCATATAATTTACGACTCAAATCGTAATGTTTACAAAATAAATTGTACTGTTTACAATATAAATCGTACTTTTTACGACGTATATTGTAGTTTTTACGAAAAAATGCTAAAAGTTACAAAATAGTAAGAATAAACAAATAAGTATATTCAAAAAATAGCCGATTTGAATTTGTTGAAGGAAACATTAGACTCGGAAATGAAAACGAAAAGGTTCTGAAAAGAAAACTTGCATTTAAAAGACATATATAATTAAGCATAAATGAAAAAAAAACAATCTAGAACGCTTTCTCATATCTATTAGTATAAAACAATCGGGTGAGTATTTTTCTCACATCGCGCGAACATTTAGGCTAAAACTAAATACTACACTTGAAAGTATGAGAAAAGAATTTTTCCTGCTCTGTCATTGCTGCAAAGATAACCGCGAAAGATAGTCTTGCGGGGTATGATATTAGTGTAATATGCTTTCAATAGAAATGTCGGTTCGAAAAACTCCATCTTCAGCGAAATGATTTAACATAAACAAATGGAAAAATGACGAGCAAAGGGTTCAAAGTCGGGCCACTTTGGAAACGCCGCAACAGTTAAATGACGGAGATTAAACGCAAAATGTGGATTGCGCTGTTTGTCTACGCGCAACAAAAATACCGCCGAACGAATTCTCCATTATTACATAATACAGTTAACCACTCAGCGAGATAGCAAATCTCGGACTTGCGACAGTAAAACTGAGCATACAACCGTTTCAGCGCAGTGTTTCGCCGGCCTAGGTATATATACATTTTTTAGCATCGCGCTAACCTATATTGGCTCAATTCACTATGAGCTAATCAATAATTATTTGTTAAATCATTGCTTTGTATTAATATCACTTGTTTGTGATTTTTATCAACAATGATATTTAAATCGACCTAGCTATTTCTAAAGATTTCAGTTCGATTAAATTAGGTTTTACAAACTAGTACTTTGTAATTTAGTATTTATTTTCTTTGGTTGAAAAAATAAAAATATTACTTATGTTACATTAAAAAATTAAATTCATTAAAATTCTCTGCGCGACTTGTAATTTTTACAACTTATAATGTACTGTTTACATCATAAATCGTATTTTTTATAGCATATTTTGTATTTTTTGCTGTCATCTCTTATTATATTATCAAATCAAATTGTAAAATTTACGTTTCATACCGAATTTTAACGCTTATAATTTCCACTTTGTAAAATTATTGACAAAAAAATGAAATTCGACATTCTGAATGGTATTGATATTATGCATTTTAACCTTAAAAAAAATAATAATAAATAAAAAAACTAGTTGCGTTCCGTTCTGAAAATGTCGTGTTTTTTATGTAGTGACGAAAACAGCAATGAATATATAAAGAGTCGTATATAATAGTTTTGAGACTGTAAAAAAGAGACAGGAAATCAGAGTTCGTATGCATGAAAATAGAAATTTGCATCAGTGGAAAAAACGGAAGCGGTTTGCTCTTTTGAGATCTTTGTGGTTGTATCCTGCGTTTAAGGAAAGTCGGAAATAATCTGTGATAATTGCGCGCATCGGTCCAATTGGCCCAGTTTCCAAACACGAGTTTACCTGCGTAAAATTACGCGAGTTGCACCTTCCTTCTACATACAAATCGAGATTTGATTAATGATAAACAATTCAACTGAAAAAAAGATGCAGATAAAAAACAGATGTGGCAATAAACTACACTGCAGTACTAAATAGTCGTTAAAGTGGAACAATTTGAACGCTTTGGCATAAAAGTAACACTGTTTCATTATCTAAGTTGAACACTCCCGCACATCAATGACGAAATATTGAAACAAGTTAAACAACATGAATTCCCTTTTATAAATGCAAATTCCTGTAGAAGTTGCTACAAAATTCACACTGAACTTGTGATATTTACTATATAGTAATGTACATATATAAGCAGAATAAAGTTAAGCATGGGTAAAACAGTATATAAAAAATAGATAGCGATGTTAATAATTACAGTGTATAGGGTTCTAGTAAATCTATTATTTTTTGCTACCAATTACAATTCAATTTTACATCATCATTCACAGAATGAAGACCTTTTTCAACTTTTAGTTATGTAAATACGATGTGTAGCAAAATACCTTGAAAATAGCAGAAAACAAATCATTCTTCAGTATGATAAAAAAGGAATTAAATTCTACTAAATAAAAATCGATTTTTTATTCTTAAAATTTTAGGGTGAATTGGAAATGGGCGATACATGTCTTTTACAAGAAAATAAAGTAATTTTCTTCCAACTTTACACTTTTTTCTTCTCTGTCCAGGAATTCACTTTTTCCATATAACTTTCAACAAATATGTAAAAGTTATAATACTCATCGAGCTCTCTTATTATTATCATGACTATTTTTATAAATATATATAACAGTTATATAAACAGCTCATTCAGTTTCAAAGATTTATATTTCTCAACCCACGTAATTGGCTTTCATTAGAGCCTAATTATCATCATTCTAATATAATTCGTGACAAAAAAAGGTTCGACATTGCGACTGTTCGCTCTTTTATGGATACCTCCACGTTCCATTCAGTAATTTTTATCAATCAGATTACATTGAGTGATTATGAGTTATTCTAAAATACCATTGAATCTGGGTTAAGCTTAATCTTATGGGGATATACTTATCTCGGTAGAAAATATCTCCATCGATTTTTCACCAAACATGTTTAATGCTGATTTTGATAACAGAACTAATTTTCCACCGCAATGCCGTAACTGATATACACCTACGGATTATGAATAATAATGACACGCATCGAATTTAGGCGTCTGAGAGATGGAGTGTGAGAACGCACGATTTTACGAACAACAATGTTGAATACTCATATCCTTTGTAAAATTTGAATGCTAATATTAATGCATTGCGAACACGTGAGGTAATAGTGTTGTATAATAACGAACTATATAGTTTTCGAGTACTAAAATTCTCATTGCCAATAGAACTGAATTGTATTGTATCATTGTAATACAAATGATACGTCTAAATTATGACTATAATATGTACAGTCCATTTATAGCTTTGATTGAGGTAGAATTATCGTAATTATATTTATGAAATAAACTAGATTAATTGTTTCTTATACAACATTGATTTTGATCGACAAAATGGAAAATGTATGTGTTTTCTAAGATGTTTTTCTAAGATGTTCATTCTTCAAATTCTTTGCAAAAGAAAACATTTAATTTGAAAAAAAAGAATTTGCTTAATTTTAAATTTAATGAACATGAGCTTATGATATTTTAACTAAACAAATAATTCCGTGTTCAACGAAATCTAAAAATTATTCTATTGCGAAATGTGATTGAATGCAAAATGAATATTATTTATAAGTTATTTTGTAAACGATTGTAAGATAAGCATTTAAATTTTGCGATTGTGCAATTCAAAAACGAATTGATTGGCATAATTATTATTTGGTGTAATTTGTTATTCTATTGTTAACAGATAGAAACGTTACATTGTATAAACCATAAAAAATAAAAATAAAAGAAATAACTATAAAGTTATGTCACATGTAAATTATGTAAATTCACGGGTTACGGTTCAAAACTTACCTGTTGTTTGAATGTGTATAGGTGGAATTGTTTGGTTAAATAATACAAATATGGAATGAATAAGAACTAATAGCATTCAATTCGTCATTATTCTATGGAATTGAAAATGATTTTTTTGTGTGTTTTGCAGTTTAATCAACACGTCAAAATTATTTAATAGCGACTCATACGTTACTCGATAAAAAAGGAAACGCGCATGATTCAATTCGTTGAAACCAATAACGATCGTCATTGACATAATTAACATAATTGAATCGGCATTACGTAAAAATGCTCATTGCTAAAATCATATTTTAAACAAGCAGCTTCACGTTCGACATCTTTTACTTCGTATACAGAAAATTGGACAATTAATGCAATGCAGGATTGGTTAATAAGTTGCGGAATGGCAAACATTGCTAAACATCCCAGCAAGCATGAAATCCCAGAGCAGTTAATAAGAAAAAATACAGTTTGGAACGAAAGGTTAATTTGCAACAATTAAAATGAAGATCATGCATTAGAAACTCTTTCTTTTAATTATGTAATGTTGGAACAAAATAAAGGAACTCTAATCAATTGATATACCTAATATGGAAAATAACGGCTGATTCTATATGTTTGTTAAAGCGAAATAGTCAGGACAAACATGAACGAATTTTTCATGCTATTTAAACGATGTTTATGTGTTAATTAAAAAAATGTTTAATTTAATTCATGTAATTTAAATTTTATGAATTTTATTGTTAAAATTGTGATTCATAGTTTTTATTATGAACATCGTAATTTTTGCAATTAAAATGTAATTCTTACAATGAAATCGTTAGTTTTGTGTAATTGATTTTTCGTATAATAAAATCAGTATGTTTTTTGTTTTTTCCTCAAAAAAACTTTTGATTCATGTTAATTTGTGTACAATGAATAGAAAATGATCATTTTTTACTTATATTTCTCTGTTATAATTTTCAGCAAGCGGAGAATGTCGTTTCGTATAAAATAACTCTTCGAGTGGCGCAATTTGATAAATTACACAAATCGAACAATTATTTAATTGGTAATAAACATTTTCCGGTAAAAAGTGAAAAGTTCGATTGAAATGAATCGCGTAAAAATCGAACTTATGTATATCAATAAAAGAGGAAGTTCATAGAATTTGTTTCATGACGGTGCATCAAACACTTTGTGAGACTCACCAAAAAATAAAAACACGCGTGTAATAATCTTCTAAACGTCCTTATGATTACGATAATTCATGGCAATTTTCATGAATTCCACATGTTCCAATTGCAGCGCGCTTGCCAATCGCAATGAAGCTCCGTTCGTTGCTCACAGGGAAAGTTGTTGCCGTAATGTGTAATGATTATTATTACAATTAAATATCTCCAGTAATACAGTAACAGTGCCATTTCCGCGGATGATTAACAGACATTTCTGATAGCGGAACTCGATATACAAAGTTACAATTTTAACGAATTCTCGTAAATTTCGTGGTAAAAAGCGCGAATCATTAATTCGAGTTTTTCATCCTTTCACGTTTGAGTAACATTCGATGTTGATTACATCGATGGAAAAATAAGCGCAATTTTTTCATGAAAAAACCCTATAAATTGTGGCTTATCTTACTATGGAATTTTTATGAAAATTTGTTAGTGATTATATATCTTTGCTGGGATGCTATCTTTCAGAACACAGGCTTAAGTAGTTTTCGTAGAATTTTGCAAAGAATAAAAATGCCCCCGCGAGTGATTCGAGAGAAAAAGAAAAGAACTATTCGACAATATACGAGAATTAAACGAGGATTCCTGGCTAATAATTTATCGCCTTTTCGAAGCCAGTCGTACACTCGTATTAAGAATTGTTCCTTTTATATCTTTTTTAATGGCTATTGCACACAAAATGAAATCATGTACGGTGCGAGCTTTCATGAGCGTAAGTGCATCGCACAATATTCTTCCCGAACATATATGGTACAGTCTGTCGCATAAGAATGGTTAAGCCCTAAAGAAAGTAGCCGAACGTTTTTAAAGTGTTACCTCTAAAAACATATGAAAAAACCATCCTAACGCGATCTTCACTTCGAATCTGTAGATACAATTCCATTTCATTTTCATTAAAAAAAACGAAACTTGCAAATCATTCTTTATCATTTTTAATTCAAATTTTTAAATGTAAAATTATTTTTGCGTTACAAATAAAATAATTTTTTTAATCAAAATAATGTGTTATTGAATAACCAAAATGATTATTTGAATCTCCAAAATATGTGTTTGCATGTTTGCAGCCCGTTCAATGTGAAGCAATATTTGACGTGCTGTTGAAATTTTCTGAAAGGGACTGTATTTTAAGGGGATAAGGGCATAATGCACAAGCTCGAGGGCCCATGCGATTTTAAGTTGTTTCAAGATCGCTTAAGGAGTGTGTGTTGCGAGTATAAATCATTCGAAGCCTGCCGACGATGCTCTCTCGATGTGATACGAACGAAACTTGCGAACTTGCGTGAATAACGTCGCGCACAATACGTTCTCTTGCCGTAACAATAACCGCGCGCCGCGTCGTTAGAGACGCTGCTTGTTTGTATGACAAATTATTCATTCGTTCGCATGATCCTTATCGTGATTAATCTCTCGCTGTGAAGAGATACCAGATGAACATTTATTTTATAGTTCTGTGAATATTTTTCTATTTGTTTCTAGTAAAAGTAATAATAAGGTGTTTTCATCGCTCATGTAAAAACAGCAGTTTTTGCAAGTATATATTGTGATGAATAAATATTTATCTGTAAACGAAATATCATTAATTTGAAGATGGCGGGATGTATTCTTCCATATTTGAACACGTATATTTCTTTGAAAAATAAAACATATTTTTTATTTAACCTTATATTTTACACAATAATATTTAAATTATTGAAACTTGTATTTTAAAAATTTGTCAATTTGGCCCAATATTTGTTATAAGTTTTAAAAAGCATATTATAGTTAAATTAGTACAAGTTAATTTGAATTTATTCATGTAAGACAAACTGTGAATGAAGATAAGTTTAAAAACAGAAGAAAACTTGAGGATTATGTCTTTTAAGAGACTCAAATTCTTGTTGACGTAATCAGTAAGAGTTTGGTGTTTGAAAAGACGTTGGTAATTGCGAGGTCCCGAGAAATGCTAAAGAAGCGCCGATGGATGCGTTCGCCGTACTCGGAACAGGTTCGACCAACGACTTTCGCTGCTAAGAACGCAGCAAGTCTTCCTCATTAAGTGCAGCGTGATGCATGCGGCGGTCCTTACTTTCTTCCCTAATTTCGTTCTTGCTCTTTTTCTCTTCCTCTCAAAAATTAACAAAAAGTTTTAACTCTTGGAATTCCGACGTCAATAACAGCAAAACTTCTCTCGGCACTTTCAATTAATTAATATTTGATAATTAAAACTAAACTATATATGGACAACAAAGCTTCTTTCACGAAGCATTGTTGCGTAACAATAATAGTTATTGATCAAAATTAAAGATGCATCGAACAATGGCGGAAAAATCACCAAAACGTCAAACGTTAAAAATTGACACAATAGCCGTAGCATTTATGAAAAAAATGATTAAACAGGATGTTTTCCGATGTAATACTATAATTTAGCGAACTGGCGCACGTTTTGATTTGTCACCGCGCATTGTTGCGACGACCGTTAGTTTTTATTCGCCCAGTCACTTACGTGCCCAAGGAGAGACATTTATTCTTCAAAGAAAAATCGCTGCTTCGAAATCGCAAGAAACTTTAAGGCTCACTATATTTACGAACTTGCGACCGGTTTATTGCACTTCACGTCAAGTTGTTTTCGGGAATTTGGAAGGATTGGCAAAAAAGTCGAACTGCGTACAAGTGCGCCTAAAAATCTGTTATTATCTTTTATTAGTCATGCATATTCATTACGTTTGAAATATTGGGCTTCAAATTTAGTAGAAAATGGATAAATTATTCTCAGAATTAGTATCGTTTATACACCGTGAAAAGAATTCATGATGTATAAATTACAATAATTCACGAGCAAATATTTATGATTTTTCTTCCGTGAAGCAATTTTTAGGTAACGACGTTTTCTTTATTTTACAGAGTTTTAAAAAAAATAACATGGACAACGCTCAGTTTCGTTGGTTACTATAGATTCGTTGCTGCAGCTAATTTCATTGTTGGGAGTTTTTTACGCCGGTCTTCGAGTTAAAAAACATTTTAATTTTTCTGAGATTCATTTGTTTCGCATAGTGTGATAAAAATGTCGACTTTTTCTTTTGTTCCGTTACATTTTTCTTTAAATTGTTGGGAAAAGATTTGAGGAAATTCTGTTTTTTATGAGCATGCCTATAACTTTATAGTGTATATAATAAATATTTTCGATGCTCTTATAGCTCTACTTTCTGTTACATAATAATATATGTTGTTAAAAATTACGTACCCTCTATGATTTTTTTTATAAATTCATTTGAAATGATAAAAATCAAACGAGTCTGATATTTTCGTTACCTCACTAGCGTAATTTTTGTAAAAATAACTCGTGTAAATTTTTAGTTTTGCTAATATAAACAACTTCCTCTTGTGAATCATTAAATAATTCTTACGTAAATTAAAGATTGTTCACTATACTTTCTAGCGACAAAACAAACATCCTTTTTTAACATGAAAGAATGTATAAAATTTACATGTAATTCAAATAAATTGTTTTCTTTGGATTGAAGAAAAATACTTGAACGTTGCGTATGTTTTAATAACATAGATTATTCAATGCGTATTTAATTACTTACATGATAAATTTGTGCAGTCTAAAAAGTAAATCGAAAATTTAAAATAAAACAGAAAATAAACAACCGTAGACTTTTTGTCTCAATTTACAGAACATTTGCATACGTCTTAACTTATGTGTGCGATACATATCATGCACGCGCTTAAATCCAAACTCGCGATTATACAGTCCATACTGGTGTCATGTAAAGATACATTCAAGACTATCATAGATAGGCTTGAACGTTGTAGTTCCGTTTCTTCTTGAAATGGCAGAAATAATTTCCTCACTCGAATTACAATAATGCTTGCCCTGTGAGAATCTTCATTATTCACAGATAACCTGTACTTAAAATCATTAATAGCTTATAAATAAAAAACAATATGCAACGAATTAGGATTATAAAAGGAAAATATTCATTCATCAGAAATGACGTGGTACTACTTGGTTTTAAAAATAAACATAATTTTTTATATAGAAGATAAACAATAATTAACGGTAAATTCAAAAGGTCATTTCTGTTTTTATTGCGTCGTTCGAGTACAACAAAATTTTGTCATAAAACTTATAACGCATAAGTAAGTGTATTCATGTTCGCAGCGGGGACTGTTTCATTCGAGTCACTGAAATATCGAGCCAACTCGGCGACTCAAGAATCGCAGAGAGCGCATTTATTATTTAAGCTTGTATTTATTTATCATCTCGAATATTCGCGCGCTTACACATACGAAGTTGATAATAAATGCCGCGCTTTCTTCCTGTGTTACGTCACATCACTTCCTAGACGAAATGGATGCGTTCAAAGTATTAATCCAAGTTGAAGAAGATTCAAAGTGCGATACGTTGCGATAAATTACGATAAACAATTAAACATTTTTTTTGTGAACCTAAAAGTTTATTCTCATCTGCGTGACAAAAGAATGAGGTTATGTTCCGAAGCTGCCATGAAAAAGTAGGCAATGATTGAAAGCATCGTTTCTAATTGCTGGATCAATTAATGAAATAAAAATAACCTCAAATTGGAAAGAAGAAACAGAAACCAGTGTACACGAGTGTGTTATTAAATAATCATCAATAACTAAAAAGCATCAACGGATTCGAGTTGTTTCACTGGAAAAACATTGGAAGATTGTATAACACGTGGATTCAGGACAAATCAATTATTGGAATTGCCAAGTTGGAAACAAATCATCGTTTGGAATTGTAAAGGTTTCTTGAAATCATCGTTGGAATGGACCGCGTTTCGGACAAGCTCGTTGAAGTCCAACTGTGAGGATTGGAAGAACTGTAAATACGTCAGTTAACTTCTTGAAAAAGTATGACAATGAACCAGGAGATCTAAATTCTACCTATTTCTAATACTTGTATTTACGAAATGCAACATGAACCTAAAAGAAAGATCTATGCAAAGACGCTGCATAGTATCGATGATGAAAACACCTACCATAGGTCATAAAACAAAACGAGCGAGTTACAATAATTACGATAAAGCGGCGGGAAGATGTGCGTCTCTATTTGTGGACTGTTTTACGTTGATGTAAGAAAGAGATAAGCTTGGGTGCTCTTGGATGATGTTTGTACAGATGGGTACTTGGTTGACCAGAAAAGAATGTAGCCACAGTTTAGCTATGTGCACGGTGTACCGTTGTTCTTCATTGTTCCAAAGAATTCAAATGTTTTAATCTATATTATAGACCAAGAGCGAATGGACTTCATTACTCTTCTTTAATAGTATTTGATATCAGATGCTTAATTTGCTAAAGAAAAATGGAATTACAAATTACCGATTTCTTGGTAGGCAAGAATTTCTGGAATCTAAATGGATCGAGTATTATTTGCAGATAAATGGTGAACCTTATAGAGTATTTGACATGAAATTAATGAGTTAAGTGTTGATATTATCAGACTGTTGTTTAGGATACATTCATTTTAACGTTACGAGGATCGAACGAAAGAAATGTTGCACGCGGAGTTTCGCGAATTGCACAATGGTGCGGGCGAAAAAAGTCGACGTTCAAGGTGGACGAAACCAGTTCCTCGCAAAATTATGTTTCGGTTGAAACGCGGTTAAGCGTGAGATCGCCATTGACCATACATCTTCGAATTTATGAGACAGTTACAGCTCGTCGAGCGATATTGTTCGTAGGAACATAAGCTGAACTTGACGTTATAGCGGTCTCATTGTTATACGCTTCCTGTCCATTTCATCTGCTTTTGCATGTATCGATATGATATACGTCTGCTCATGTGCGTTTTTGCATCGTTATTCCCAGTACACGTTCATTTAGCGCATACAATGTGCAGTATAAAACATAACAAGTACATTGTCTTGTGCTAAAACAAGGTCGACGAGATGACGATTTGTGTCAAAGTTGTTTATTATTTACAGATAACAAATCTCTAGACTCTTTTCACTTGTTTCACTTTCACCTTTTACGTAGCTGCTAAGAAACGGAATCAGACTCGTCTGTTTATCCAAATAATGAATATGCATAGGTTATTCCTTTTTCAGCTTTTCTTAGCTGCCACTTTATTTGTGCAATTAATCAAAAATAATTGCTTTCCTGACAACAATTAGATGAAAAAGTCATATATTAATGGCATCACTCACGCATCGCATGAAAGTAGAACACGAAGTGCAAATGGCCATTTGGTTTGGCAAAGAAATCGAGTGAAAATTTCAGTTTGGTGATATGCCTACGCAGTTTAGTCAAAAAAACAATACCCCTCTTGTTATCTGGAAATTATAAATAACCCGAAATATGCTTCCAAGTTTAGAAACATATTCTTAAATCTTTCCGACCATTTTTTAAAACAGCTTCAACATCAATAATGCATGATTAAAATATATCTGCAACATTATATAAAGGTATTTAGATTTGAAAACACTTTCCTGACAGAGTTGCGATTTGAATTTATTAAGGATATCTTAGTGATGTGACTTTTCATTGTGGATTAACCAGCGTATAAACGGTAAACCCGTGTGGCACGTTATGAATAATATTTCCCTCCTGTTTTGCACCGTTAAGTCGAGGTCTATAGGCACATTTTACTTATACCAACTGCTAGCGAGCGAGCGACGCGAAACAGACAAGGACCGGTCTACGCGACAGACCACCACGTCCCACGCAAACTTTCAATTTCATCACGCAGCCAACCCACTTGACTCAACTCTTATCCTCAGCGTCATGTATACTTGCACGCAATGAACGCAACGCTACGATACCACTTTGACAAATATGTGAAAAACGATCATCCGGTTAATGGATATTCGCCACATTTTTACCCGCTTCGACGTTTCTTGGCCAAGACGTGCTACCGCGAGACACAGCACTTCCAATTTATGGCTGTGGAATTTAAAATGTCTACTACGTTTCGATAAGAATATAAAATTATTTGAATTATTGGGCCGTTGAAACATTTCATAGGCGTGACTGTAGAACCAGCGGAGAGCCGAACGGTTCTGATTATTTACATCAAAGACTTGTTTACCAAACCAAAATGGCGCCTAAAATAAAAATAGTGATTAATGATTTCTTATTGTGATAATGGTTTGAATTCTAAAATTATTTATTGCTTATTTTCAATAGATTATTATAAGTTATAGTAATTTTTTTGAGCCATTCAAATTCATTTTCATAGATGTCGCCCTCGAGGTCACTTGTGATTGGATACTCACCAAGAATCTCATAAGAGAATGCTTAAATAATTCCTATACACCTCTATTAATACAACTGCATCAAAAGTAAAAATCGAAATCTTGCAATCGTCATTATTATTAAATGCAAGTGTGAAGATACAACTGAAATGAAGTAAAACCTACGATGAATGATAAAATGTAGTAGCGCGAACAATGTACGTACAAGTAATTTGTTACGGGAGAATTTGCATACATGTTGAAGATGCAGAAGTAACTATTTGTATGCAATAGCAAATGCAAAAAATAGACTCACAAATTTAATTTAAACTCTGAACATCGCATACGTAAGTAGTTAATTAGCCGACCTTAAATTACGAGGTGCATTTCTATCGGATACGACACTTCGCGCGGATGCACTACTGCGCGCTGGATTTACGAGCTAGTTCTAAGAAACACATGTCCTATATCAATGGAGGAATGCAAGTAGAGCAAATGAGTGATTTTTTGTGTTTGATTAATGGCGGGCGTTTGATTTATTCATGTCAGCCAGACAATACGTTTTTAAACGACTTCTATATCAAGTTGATGCAATTTTTCAGCCTTGGAATTAAATTTACATTATACGAATTGAAAAGGTTTCAATGGGAGTTAATTTAAATTTAATTTTATTTAAACTTTAATCTCTTTGGAAAAAAATGACAAATTATAGGCCTTTTCATCATGGCATAGTATATGCCCGCACTTAATCTACACGCTAGTAACTGTTTCTAAATTAATTTTTAATTCATTAGAGATAAGTGATAGCCGGAATGTAATCTGCACCGTCCTCAATTATAATAAAATAAAGGGAAGCAATAGAACAAGTATACCAAGTACACTTTCTTGCTTGGTTCGTTGATTAATACAAAAACATATCTAATAAGCACGGCTACTTAAGCACCATTCGAAGCATTGAATTCCTTAACATTTCATCTTTAATTAACAAAAGGCCTAATTCGAAACCGATACTTGCCCATCTCTATAAAATAAATCTTGAATAACGAGAGTTTATCTCATTTCCTTACGGAAATTTCTTTTTATCTTAATACTTTTCTTTAAATGAATGTAAGATAAATATACCAGCGAGTACTTAAGTTAACAAATAGATACAATGAATAGACATGTAATAGATACAAAAATAGACATGAAACGAGAGTCGTGACGAAATGTGATGTAATTGAAATTGATCTGATAAAAATAATTGAATTAACAATCAGATAATCCAACTGAGCATCCAATTATAAATCAATAAGTCAACTTGACCTCAGTCTTCTTCGCAGATCTTACTCATCCAGTTCAGAATGTCCGAATGCCTCGACTTTTCAAGCACCAAAATGAGAGTAACAGTCATGTCGGATTCGCCTTCACTCGACATATAAGGAAACGAGAATCTCTACTCGTAACACTGCTCCTTTCGATCTTATTATGTAACTTTTTTGCCCAAATATAGATGACAATATTTTTCTCCTCCGCACTGTTGCAATTGTAACTACATAGGTAGTTAAAAAAATGCGATATCTTAAAAATCGAATATTTTTATAAAGTTCTTCGATTTCAATGGGAACTGCATATATTTATAAACTCAAAGTGTTTTAAGTATATTTCAACAGAGATTATTTTATGTTGGTATTAAAATTATGTAACTGTGTTACAGTAATCGACTGTCTTAAAATTATATATAATGGTACACAGCCATATTTAATATTAGATATATTTTTTTTTCATTTAAGTTTCTGCTTTCAATTTTCATTTCAATGCATTTGGTAAATATTATATGCTGATCAATAAATAATAATTGATATTTTTATTTTTCCAGGCAAATGGTCAATTATTGGATACTGAATTCCAGCCAACAGTTACAGCGACATGTAACTCAGGCTACATGACCATTCGAGTAAACCTCAACCAGAGTTTCACGGGTGCTATTCATGCAAGAGATTACCGAACACCTCAATGCATGACTTTAGGAGATGGCTCAAACCACGTTACTCTTGGCATCAACTTGTTTGCCCCCCATGACGCCCCGGATTACTGCGGCGTTTTAATTAATAATGTATGTATCAAATAATTAATAGTCATATTATAATTTCCGCATCATCGACACCGCGCGTGCGACATAGATCAGAGAAGCGGAACAAATTAAATTGTGAAACATGAAGAATTACAACAGTTCAAACCAAGGTTAAATAGTAAACGTAACATATTTTATTAGTTATAAAGTTACTAGCTTTATAACTAAATTAAGTTATTTTATATATACAACTTGAATAACGAAAAGCAAAATTAGTATTCATACAACTATTAAATAGAAGATTGACATTAAATAATAATTTACTATAATTTATTTAAATTCAATTTTTACTGTTAGTAATTCAATTACAGTTAACCAAGTTACTTTTAATATAATTTAAGTTTGAATTTATTAAAAGTTATCAAAATACATTTTATTTTAATGAGGAATCAAATAGATTATCATTAAAATAATTAACAATGAAA
>JABFQD010002249.1:0-15684 GCA_022817045.1 Psix sp. ZL-2020
ACAATAATAAAAAGCATATCATTTAGATGAGTCAAACTATCCTATTTCTTCATAAAACTCTTTTCACTTTTTATTTTAAGTGAAAACTTTTACATCTATCTACATAATTTTATACATCGGTCATTTTATGGGTTTCATCTTGCTATTTCTTTTACGATTGTAGAATAAATTTGTGATATATTTATATTTCAACTATTGCTATACTATCATTGCTCATAGTAAACCGAATGATGTAAAAACGTGTTTTAGATTGACAGTCCAAACTGTCAATAAACTACTGTCGTAATTACGTAACGAGAAATATGTTGATAGCCCATCGGGCTAGCAACATGTTTTGGATGTAAATTACGTAATAATATATTACGTTACGAGACAGTGGAGTAATACTTTCAAATTACCAAGTTTGATTTTCCAATTTTAAGAAATCAATTCTAGAGGGATGAAAGAAAACAATTATGGACAAATTATTGCTTTCTCGTAAAATTATCTTACAAGTCCTCAAAAAATATTATACAATTCATAGTGCATCAAAAATACAAAATTATACTATGCTATTGTTACGAAAAGTGTTGTTTTGGTCGAGTTGACGAAAACACCAATAGCTGCCAAATGATGTTACTTAGAAGAACTAGGACATTAGATTATTGTGCAAACCTCTTTAGCGTAACCTTTACCTAGTCAAGCGTCTTTATGTACTGATTCTTGGAAATTTCACTATTTCAAGATAACTAAAAGTGGATGCAATTTTGAGTTCATTTTTATAAAAGGAATACAACTATTAATACATTATGAACATTAACATACTAATGAATAAATATCAACTGAAATAATGAAAACAAATGAATCAATTAACAATGAACAATATTTGAATAAATGAACAAAAAAGAACTTAAAATGCATGAATTATGATAACTAACTGATTAATCTAATGAAATAAGTAATAAACGAACTCAAATATGAATGAATAAGAATAAATAAAATAACTAATTATTAAAAAACACAATGTATTAATTGTAATTGTACAAACAGGCAATGATTATCGATTAAAAAAATAAACATTTAAAACCAACAAAATAGTTTAGTAAGTAAACAGTTAAGAATGTTAAGAAACAAAATAAAATAGACAAAAAATAATTAATGGAAGAAGATTCTTATATCAAATTTACCGTTGTTAAATTTCTAGTACAACTGTTTTATCAACAAAACAATGTGACATGATAAATGTCATTCAACCAAATAAATTTTCAATAAAAAACTACACATTTAATCTTCATATGGAGAGTACGAACTGTGAAAGTACCTCGCGTAAGGCTTAATTTTCTCTCTTATATTCGACCTCCTACGCTCGGTACCAAGAAACGTATTTCCCGGTCCGGGATTGGTGCTTAAACCCCTTAGGCGTTGGTTCACTGACCTGTTTTAAGGTTCGAGAAGTTCGCACTACGAGAACTTTATTATATCTTGTTGAGATGTAAGTTTTTTTGGACCATCAATTCAAGGTGTTTATAACCCTTAAATACAATATAGTTTGAATGTTTCCTTAAAATTTCCTGTGTAATGCTGTGAATTGGTTACGTCACAAATAAAAGTGATATTTTTTTAATTGCTTCCTGATCAGGAAATTTTGAGAGAGAGTCGCTGAGCCAGTCGACTTAGTAATAATTTATTTTACCAACTCATTTAAATAATTGATAAAATGACGGATTGATAATTTCTTTTGATTGTATTGATAACATGATGATTACCTGACTGAACTCGGTAGCTAAGGTTGAATTGAATAATGTACAAAATAGTAACAATTTTATTATTTTTTTTATGCGACGGGACCTCAGAGAGGAAGAAAAGGAACAGCAATCAATGAGTAGATCGATGACAACGGGACGTGACATTTAGAGCGTACGCCACTTCGATGCAATCAATTAATTAGATTAGAAGGATCAGGGAGGGCACCACCGCCACGAGACGAAATTAGGCCAAATCGAGTTCAGACACTCGATTAATTAGGTCAATGAAAAAGGCTCGGCAATCTCTTTTTGACTCGGGTGGCGTGTGTTCGTGTTGTTACTTGCCCCTACTGGTTCGTAGCTTCACCCGAACTCAGTAATTTAAATACCCCGATCAGGCGGATTGAGGTGAATTGAGGATGAACCCGATGAAGGTGTCAGGTGTTTCTCCTGTTGCGTTACTTGAGGAGAACACACATCTCGTGGCCGGTGAGTGGCTCTTTAAATGCAAATGATCTCTGTAAGTAATCTACTCGGGAGCTCGTCGCTAAGGTCAAAAATTTAGCCAGACTTTCATATAAATAATAATAATTCAGTAAAGCTCGTATCAGTTAGTGATTTCATGTATACAATTTAGAGTCATTTTAAAAAATTTGAATTGCTTAGATTACTTTAATAAACTTCTTATAATTATTTACATTTGGTTATTTTTGTATCTTTCTTGTTCCCATTATGATGTAATAAAATTGATTTTTAATGTTTACGTTTCTTTTTTCGGTCCTTTCTTTGATTATTTTCTTTAAGACCTGACACCTGATACATAAAACTTGAACTAACGTGCATTAAAATTTTAAGTGACAGACATTCCGCCTTTCCTAATCCAAGAGATGTTCGATCAGAAAAAGGAAAAGGAGAAGAAATTCTATGTCTTGAAGGCCTTTAATCTGCATATAAAAGCAGTCATCAACAAACAAAAGTATCACAACAAGTTAAATCGAATGCCAGCAGAAAATTCAAAATTGCTGTTCTTAAAACAATTCGTATCGCCAAAGTTTCCTACTGGGTACCTTACTCCTATCAAACATAATTCCCATTTTTAAACTAATGTTCTTAAAAAACCTAAAAATTCCTGAACTTCTACTGTGACTGAGAAGTATCTGTATAGAGAAAAACATTGCATGAGAAAGATAATCGCGATATCGCCTAATTCTGTTTGGATCGAGTCCTAATCAAATAGAGTTACTGTTAAAAGGAAGCTACCCATATTCTTAAGTCTAGTAACTTATAATACAAATTCGGATTGCTATATTTTGTCTTCTTGGAATATCTTTATAACTTTTAATCTCCATCCTCATCTTTTTGAAACATCGTATAGAGTCCCCTTGTCCATCAATAAACCCATATGCATCTGTAATATTCCTTCTACTAAAAGAGAATTAAATATCTGCAAAATCATTTTTTATAACCAAGATCCCTATTACCACTACCAAATTTAAAAATAATACTGTAAAGTCTGAACGAACTCCTGTCTGATCAGGACTCCTTATAAATAGAAAAATATTTATATTTCTATTGCAACAACTTCACCTTAAATTCCTACTATCGAATCATTAATTAACTGTAAGCAAATTTGATTCTTAAGGATTGTATTACTTACAAAAAACCAAAAATTGTAAGAATCTAAGAATTCTCTTGGAAATTTATACTTTGTGATGAAACAGATGTCTTAAAAATCTATAATGATATACATTTTTCATGAATCCAGAATTTTATTGTTCATAAAAATTACTTATTTGAAATAACTCCAGTCGATCCATCTTTTTAAGTAGGTTGTAACATTTTTTGCGTTCATTTATCGACTTGATGATGTGATGCAATCCAGTGTTTCCAATACAAACACGTATCTCGTTACTGGATATAAGCCATTAGTTGATTCTATATTCGTTATCACTGACTTCATAGAATATCGTCTAATGCAGAAATTAGCATTGTTAAAATGAAAGAACTTTTTAACTTGTTTTTGTTATTTTCGCTTTAACGGAATTCAATTACATTTTTGCTAATGCAGCAGTAATCCAAGTTTCTTTATAATTTCTCCAAATCACGAGATTTATAGATTTTTGAAAAACTTCATATGCAGTGTTTTGAATGTTGAATATGTTTTGATATTTCTTGTCACATAGTGAAATAGTTTTACAGTATTTTACTTTAGTCAGTTTTCTTCTCGCACACCTTTCTTCTGTATTAACAACAGACTTCGTTGGTGAGAATTCGTAACTTGTGTCACTTTATTTTCGCCATTTTTTAAATAGTGGGGCTGTTTCGGATTTGGTATCTTAGCCTAGACAACGTGACTAAGACATCCAATCAGAAGTACGCCAAACCACTGAGCACCCCGAGATGGTTTTTTGTGTATGCAAGTTATCCCCATCTCACAGGCATGGCCTAGGCAAATGCAAGAGGGAAGATAATGTAGGGTAAAGACGAAAAATTGGGATCAGGAAAAAAATGGAAAGAAAAATGGTGCGCGTAGAAATGAAGGTTATGAAAACACTGTCGGGTCTCAATTGACTACGAGGTATAAACCCGTGTATTTTTTGTATAAAAAAAGTTTAAAATCATAATCATAATAGTACTGAATTCTTGAACACATCTTCTGATTCCCTTCAAATTTTATTCCAGAAAATATCCTGTCTTTTCTAAAATTGTCAAGGCATCCTGTTGATGTCTTAATCTTTTTTTTGCCGATACCTTTAGTTGTGTCGAATGCTTCCTTTTCTGTAGCAAATTTAATTTTGCTTTAGTGGACCATTCCAACACTATCTCGTTAATTTATTTCTTGACAGTTTCTTTTGTCTTCTTCTTGATCCAACCGCTTTTTTATTATTATTCTTTTTTGTAATTTTTTTTTTTGTAATTTGTAATTCTTTTAAAATTTTGTAATTTTTTTTAAATTTGACATCTATCACATTTAGTTTCTTCGTGAAATGTTTAATCATAAATATTGTTTAAACTGCTCCCAGTCATTGGGGGAAATTTAAGAGTAGAACCAACTTTTGAGGTAAGAAAATTCTTTATAATTTATCGAAATGATATTTTCAAAAGATTCAGTTTTTCGGCTAATGCTTATATTCCCAAATGAAAAAACCTCATATAATTCTTTTTGAAAATGTCACAACCAAACGACCAAACTCGGACTCATCAAAACATTGGTTGCGTTGCTTACAAAAGACCGTATTTTGCGGAGAATTAAAAATACTCAATAAAGGTAAAACCGTGCAAAAGGGGTCATTAAATTTGTTAGATCCGCTTATCAATCAACAGGGTCTCATTCAGGTGGGCAACTGGATGAAAAATTTAGTGAGCATTTGAAATGCGACATCTGATTATTCTTGGTTCACATCCAATAGTTAAAATGGTAGTTTAAGAAATGGATGAGAAAATATTGAATATTTGAATACTCAAAATGTTGTCATCACTGCAATTTTTATTCACTAGTTTGTGCTTTTATGGGCTTTCTTCAGAAATATATGATAAAAATATATATCAACGAAGTTTTGATACAATAATTTTTGGAATAATATAAGCAAACAAAATTGAAAAAGATAATAAAAAGATTTGAAAAATGCCGATTTTTTAAACAATGCTGGTAATTTGGTTATAACTATATAATTTTTATTCGAATTGAAACTGTATTAATGCAATTTTTTTATTATTTAGCACAGAGGAGTTCAGAATTCGTCTTATCAAACTCAGATTGAAATTTTATTACGAAAATTCTGAAATCAGCATGTTTTACATTTATTTTCAAGTGAGCTATTTTTTTCAACGATGTTGTATCGATTGCATAATTCTATATAAAAATATCGATAGAATTAAAACAGAATATATCACCTGTACTATATTTGTCATGATTGAGGGATTTAAATCGGCTGCTGAATGATGATTTTAGTAACGTTGATTAGATATTCTTCGAGAATGAAATAATTTTTATTAATAGTGTAACTTAAATATCTGAATTACGCTTCAAAATAATTAATTTAGTGCTTGCTTTAACCCGAAAAATTATAATTATTTTCACAAATTTTTCGCTAATATCCAATAAAGTATTCCACTTTATTCAAGAACATCTTTTCAAAAATTACTTCTATAGGCAATGAAAGTTCTACATGTAAAATGAAATGATCATTTTACTTACTTTCTGTAAAAGAATAAGTTGCTTTAAAGCCTCTTGAATGCCTAGATGCAACTAGCCCATTAAATTCGAGAAGTAATCGTGGACCGTTGCTCATTAATGGTCTTGGTGATGTTGTGCCACAAAACGAGTCAATTTTTTCCATTTTTCCATCTATATGAACGTATGCAACCAATGAATCCACACCTTCGCAACTGCAACAAAAATAAGAAGAACGTATTAGTAAAAAGCAACTAATTCTTTGATTGTGCTGTTAATGATAGGAACTTACCAACCAGTAATGGTGATGATAAAATAAATTTAAAATTAGCATGTTACTGTGTAATGAATATGGTATAGCTACTCTAAGCAAATCTGAGTCAAATAATAATACTTGATGTAGCATAAGCAATGTGTAATGAAAAAGACGTGATAAATGATTGAGGTAATAATATGATCAAATTTATTTATATAATAACATTATTTTCTTTTTATAACAGAATGAAAATATAAATAATGCAACTATCTTTTTCAGAACATACGAGATTGGTCAATACAACTAATGAGTGGATGAAAATCAAACTTTTTTTGAGAAAACAAGAATCACAAGTGATGTATAACTATTTCAGAGAAAAACTCAAACGTCATCAATTCAATCACTTTCTTTTTGCCGAAGCTTATTGGAACATCGAATGATGCGTCAACTCTTTATTAATTTTAATATTTTTATTATTAATATTATATTATTTGATAATCAAATACTAACTACAATCGTCTAACACATAAGTAAAGCAATTTTATCTTTTGTACAAAGAAAAGATATGTGTGACTTTACAACAATTAGAAAGTTCAAGAAAATCGATGATGTGGAATTGGGAGCCTTTATTAATCTATTGTATTTTTCAAGATTGCAAAAAACCAATCATACGAGCCTAAAGAATTAATAGATTCGTAATAATTAAAAAACTTCTTCAAAAATAATTAAAAGTTGGTATCAGATGACTTTACAGTTTATTGACAACGTTGTTTCCTAAATCATTGTATTAACTCAATATTAATTTATTTTCTAGTATATCAACTTCGAGGCCAGAGAATGAAATATTGATTTTTTTATCAATTCCAAATACAGATGGGTTCACATGTCATTATGTTAAAACAATCAATTTTCTAAGAGGTCTGTACTCAAAAATGTATTTTAGAATATACTAATCTAAAATATTAAATAGGTATTAAATAAAAGACTTATGTTTTTTGAAGATGTAGGAAACAGTGATCTCCATTATTGGAAGATATTTTTTCCTGCAGTTTCTATAGAAACATCAGAAAATGAGAGCACTTAAAGCTGTAATGAGTACAAGAAAGTGTTTAGTCTTATAATTTATGACTCGATATGAGTTTGATTTTTGAACGTTGATTTCATTTTATTTCATTCCGAAGCTACAAAACTAAAATATAGTACAATGTACATTGAGTCTTTTTCACGTATTTATAATTATTACCAATGGTAATTCTTCGTACAAGTACACGCCCTCCTACTATATTAAGACCTGTCTAGATTTTTTAGCAAAACGGTTTAAGAGATATAATATCTATTATAAAGCTTTTTGCGTCATCTGTTAATTTATATTTTAACCACTAACATAAATTGATAGCAATTCATATTAATCGCCGATGTATGTTATCAAACGCATTATACATATCGTGTTTACACAAATTATACAATTTCTAGAAAAAAGACAAATATTGCCATTATTGTATAATTACACCAACTTGGTATTGGTGTAATTAATGAAAAAGTTCAAATACGCTGGTCAAAAAAAAATGCAACACCCAATTCGATCAAAATTTTTCCGTTATTCCATCCATCGTATCTTTCGTAATTTTTATTAAAAACGGTTATTTTTACCAACCTAGAGCCTAAAATCTCCTCTTTAAGAACATTATTAATAAAGATATAAAAAAGTGGATACATTTAGTGTAAATAACCTGTAAAAATTAAACAATTTTTGTTCAAACTATTTTCCAGCTGTGAACATGTACACAGAAAAAATATTGCTCTCAAAATCCCTATTTTTTGTAATGGATTATTAAAATTTATCAATGAAAAAAAGATGAAAACAATTTTCGTTTTTCGATGAAAAATGACAAAGTTATGGCCAATCCAAATCGTGTTGAATTTTCGAACATTTTCAATGTTGTTGAAAAAATCATACAGTCTTAGATAAACACGAAAAAAAAAATAATAGCAGGAAAATGCAATAGCACTAACGGGACAGTGCAATGGTATGACAGAGCCATGCTAATGCCATGATATTGCCCTGCTATTGCTATGGAGGTGCCACGCTATTGTCATGTCGGTTCCATGTTATTACCATGCTACTGCCCTGCCAGTGCTATTCCATTGCTATACTACTGCCATGTCACGGCCATACTAATGCCTTGCTATGCTATGTCATCACTATTCCATTGCTTGGCCATTATCATGTCACTACTTTGTATTACTATACCATTGCCATGCTGTAAGCATATGTTGACAATATCATATGGTCAACATATCATATCATGCTTAAGCCACGCTATTGATATGCCATACTTATTTCCTTTTATTCAAATTTGTGTTCATCAAAGACTGTATGATTTTTCTAAATAACTCTAAAAAAGTACAAAAATGCAACAAGATTTTTGACTGACCATAACTTTGCCATTTTTTATCGAAAAACGAAATTTTTTATTCATTATGTTCAGAAAATGATAAATTATTTTCCCGTGTATATGTTCAAAGTTGGCAAACATTTTTAACAAAAAATTTTTTTTTGTTTACAGGTCATTTACACTAAGTGTACTCATTTTTCGATTACCTTTTTCTTAACATTCTTTAATTTGGTAAAAAATCTCTATCTTTTAATTTCATTTCTAATGATGTGTTGAGAAAAAATATGCACACGTGACATACTATTGTCTTTGTTTCTTAAGCTATTTCTAAAATATACTGTTATTAATAACCCCAAGCTGAGTATGTTAAGAACTTAAGAATGATTAGAAAACTTCTTTTTTCAAAAAGTGATTTTAGTATCTGAAGTTTTATGAATAATTAGTTTCATGACCAATCAAAAAATACTTTTAGCGATACAGTTAATATAATGGCTTGTAAACAAATAAAAATTACATATGTGTATTTCGCCATATTTTGAATACGATATAAGTTTGCGTAAAAGTATTGATACCATTTGTACTCTAAGGCGAATAAATAAATCCATCCTGATGAAGAAAAAATGATAAAATCAGATAGCGAATATTGAGATTAGTAAATTTTAAAATGAAACTAAAAGAGTTGTAGTAATAGAGAATACAGAGCAGTATAATTGAAATAATCTATTTCTATGTAGTTTCAAAAAATACATTCATCTTACTCTTTAACTTCTTCTGTTGAATGATGAAGATCAAAAACTTGGAAGATAATTTGAATTCTCTCTTTCCCTCTACCTTGAAAGTCATATCTACAGTGAGTTCTTGGTGGATAATTTGCCGGATATCCAGGTGATGTAAAAACCCCAGTTTTTGTCGAGTCGCTATTGAACACCATGTCACACGATGATGCTGTAACAAAAAATGTGGAAATACAGAATTAAATTATTTGTAATACCTACTAATTATTGAAATCTAGAAATATATTATTAGATAGAACCAATAAATTAATACCTTTTTTTTTAATTATAGACTGCTTTGTATCTTGTAAAAATACAATATTATTGTTTTAAGGTTAAGAAAAAAGAAAATTTTTAAGGAGATAATTTTCTTTTTAGTTGAGGAATACGCATTATACCTCAACCAAACCGTCATGTTTCGGTTTTATTCTATCTCGAAACTATTACTTCAACATAGAGCCATGTCTTTCATTTCGTCAGGAAACGTCATTTTGTTATCGGGGCTGTCGGCTGTGTCAAATCATGTAATAAAAACTACAGTTAATCCAGACGGCTATAATTATGTTATGTCATAGAGCTTTATGTCTCGCTTCTTTACATGTAAAAGACTTTTGACGTACACGAACACCATATCCCACGATGGATGATTCTGCTGTATCCACATCACGATATTGTTTACCATGAGTGTTTCGAGCATGTCATCCACCTCTCGTCCAATCTCGTAACAATAAATGCACCTAAGGCTGTTTACTTTAGCTATTTCGAACAGGTACTGGTATAAGTACCCATGACCAGTCAGATGCTAGATCAGATAATAGGAAACCTCACCATATTGAAGATTGACCCATGAATTTACTTGTGAAATTTAACTTTTCGTCTATCTATCTGTCTAGCATTGCTGCTGTCTCTCAATGCTGAGTCTGTCTTACTCTATAAAGTGCTATATTTGCCAAGTTTCCTGCCATTCCGAAGCAAGTTGGTCTAGCAGTATCATTAAAGCTACCACCACTGCGACAGGTTACCACCACACTGTGCGGTAAGTGGAGATGCAAAGCATATCTGCGTTAGATTCCAGATATCTTTTTCCTGTAACGTCTATAAAAAGAGTTTGGGCTCGAATTTTTACTTTACAAAAGAAACTAATCATACTGCTGCTATTAAGAAGCATCGTTCACTAAATTTTGATCCAGAGAGAATTTTTTGGTTATCCGTTGGATTTGTGGTCAAAACATAAGTTTCGTGTCTAGCGTCAAAACAAGGCATTGCAGGCTCAGACGTCATATTTCTATCATCCGTAAGAGCAAGATTGCATTCATCATCTTTTTCAAAAGCATAGGGATTCAATTATCGCGGATAAAAATATGAACCAAATTTAGGTGTATTTTTTTATATAAAATTTATATAAAATATATATCAAGTTTTTATTATGTTTATATTTTAAAAAGTATGAAACAAAAAAAATGTAATTTGATTATTTCTATAATTATAACTTCTACTTTTTTATTTTGAAATTCATTTCGCTCATAAATTTGATTATAAAACTGGTATCAAAACCGTTAAACTGAAATTGATGTGTGAGGATTTAAACCTATGCCTTATATGTGGTAGTCCACTATTTTAATTACTAGTTGATGAATATAATTTAGATACAATATTTTATTGAGAAATACGCTCATATCGATATATATTTGATGATTTATATTTATTGTTATGAAGTTCATATAATTTTAAAATATGTAAAAAAAATGTATAAAATTAATGTATAATTTATATCAAGTTCACATTAGAATTATTATTTTTTATCGTAATGATAGTGAATACTTAAAATCCGTTATAAAATGAAACATCTTAAAAATCTATTTTAAATTTAAACTTACTCATATGAGTTATTTTACGTAGCTTTTCACTACGTATTCAAAAAAATTTTTGACTGGTTATATAAAAATTTTATATTTTTGAATACTAAATATATAAACATAATACATGAATTTAAATATAATTTTTATAAACTTAAACTATATATTTTGAAATTTCTATGATATTTATATAAAATATATATGATATATATTTTTGTTTATGTTTTCGTTTTATATTACATTATAGTCTTCGCATTTGTTGAGGTTAGACAGTGGATTTTTATTCAACGCTGTACGTTTTGCATGATCTGGTCAAGTTTGAATTATACAAGTGTACGTTTCGCGTTGAGAACCACTATATCGTTAGCGTATTGGACTAATATATTACTCTGTGGCATCTCTAGACATAAAAGGTCGTTATATGCAACGTTCCATACATCTCGCCTAAGTATGAATCCTTTCACGGCGCCGGCGGTCAGCTGTTTTCTGCGAGATTCGTCATCAATATCATACTGAAAAACTCGCAGACAAACCTTCAGTATGGGCATCAAACAGCTTGGACCCCTGAATCTTACTCTGAGATCGTGAAGATCGTCACACGAACTCATAGAGTTATAGGCTTTTTTCACATCCAAGATAATTAGGAGGGTAACTATTTGTAAGCAATGGTTCCCTATCTTCACCTGCTCTGCTTTCTCAAAAACCATGTGCTGTGTCCCATGTAGAAATCATATTATTGTTCGCAGAGATTTTCAGCTGCTCGTATAGACGCAAAGATTCGTTGCTGTAGAAGCTTCACTTGCATTCTTTCCGCTGTATTGAGGCTGGAAGGATGACGTTAATTTTTCACTTGCTTTTGGTTCGCCGACAAGAACCAACCTCCTGATCTACCAGTGCACGTAAAAGATGACTGATGGCAAAAAGTTGTCGTACATGTTGAAGAGGAAGTATGGATGTATGCCAGCAGTTACTTTTAAGAGAGTTACTCGCTATTATTAACTGTTCTGAGTAAAAAAATGAATATTGAGTCTAGCGTTGAACTGGTCAGAATGCTCATGTTTTTGTCATGTTCTTATAGGCTAGACTCCAAAAATCGTTGTTGATATCTTCGATTATAACTTACTACTTGTCTTGTTTGCTCCTTTTTATTGCAGCATAGTTTTGGTGTTTTAAGTTTTGTGTTCGACAGATCGTAGATTGTCTGACAGATCGTAAATTGGTCTTTTAGTCCCGTCTTTTCTGCAAGTCATAAAAATGTTGTACGGCTCTGCCCGAAGTCAAATGTGGATGTTTGCGTATGTTTCACTTTGTGTAGGCCTACGACGAATCTTTTCTATTCATAATGGCAGTATTTTATGAATGTAGTCTGCTTAAGTCAAGTCTTTGAAAACGTAAGTTGTCTTGTATTAAATTAATGGTAATGAACTGGAGGTCACTACCAGTTAATGACAGAGCTACAGATTGTAGATGTGCATCTGGTATTAACCACCGTGAAAGCAACTGTGAAAGATACGTTTTTCTCTGAATTCTGGCATCGGTATGTCCCAAAATCGGCATATCCATATGAAATCCTTTTCAGCTTCTTGAATTTCGATTGGAATTTCCTAGGTACCCACATCACGGCTGTTCCCACGTGATCGGAGAAGCATTCCGCATCATGTCTGTCTCGGTACTGCTCACATAGCAGCAAGGTGAAAACTTTCCTCTCAAACCGTAGTTAGTTGCCGAGATCACTAGTTGTCTTGCTCCTATTTCAATTGGCTTGAAAGATGTCCGCTATTATTTTCTGTGTCTCGCTTTCGTTTCCACGAGTACCTCTCGGAATACTGTGCATGAACGCGATTCAAGCACGTGTGATTGTGACCTAATTCACACATCGAAAGCAGGGCTTGCTTTTGTCAGGACCTTTGCAATTTTGTCCTTCATCTTGCTTATATCGCAGCTAGCTTATACATTTATAGGATGTTCATTTTCCGTCATTTTGAACGCTCCCGTCATTACTGTTATGGAGCTCGGCACCATAGTAATAATAAGAATAATGATATGCGTAATAATGCGCGCCAACAATTGCATGGTCCACAATAGTCGTTTTAAATTTTTACTTTATTCAATTCATCATAAATAACAGCAATTAAATATTCCAAAAAAAAAAAATCCCCAATATATGTGAAAGTTTATAAATATGAAAAATGCATAAATAACTATCTAAATAATAGTTGAATTAACGATCAATTATGTAATCAAATTACATAAAATCAGTGTACTAAATATTACAATGAATTAAAAGCATATTTGAAAACAAATATATAAAGAAGCATTTCTAGAAGACAAATTTTTAAATATATGCAATTCAACCTTGACATCTATTTGACAAGTTTCTAATATTTTTCATTGTCACAATCTTTGATGAATAATATTGTTTAAAATATAAAAAAGTCCATAAGATCTGTCACTTTACTACTGTCAACTCCTCAGGTTTATAATTTGTTTAGCACTATCTGATTAGAAGCTCTAAAATTGTGTTGGAAAATTTGTAAGTGAATTTTTATAAAATATAACTGACACTTGCTCCATTCAAACTTAATTGCCGTTCATAATATTGTACGCAATGTTTAAATTTTTCCAATTTCATTTTTTGCCTTTACTTCTAATTCAAGTTTCACACCGTATATTGCGTGACTGCATTGAATTCAATAGATATAAAAAAACTTCATAGTGTTCTACCTGCAACTGATCGAGTTAAGTTGTAGTTCATATAATCAATCCGATATAACTTAGAGTAACTTCATACTCGATACAAAGTGCCCAAACTAAATCTAGAGTTATGAACATATAAGAATTCAAAACATAGTTATAAATAAATAATTAAAAATCAAATTATTTTTTGCCTTTTATTAGATCTTCTAGGTAAATTTTTATTATTCAACTAAGTGCTAAATTGTATGGTTTCTATTTATTTATTTTATAATAAATAATAAAATTAATAATAAACAAAAATAAAATAAAAAAAATTTTGTTATGATATCAAAATACAACTTCACCAAACGTAATTTTTTTTGTACAAAGAATAACTTTATGTATATGATAACTTTTGTTATCATATATATAGATATGAAAAGTATTTCGAAAATTATATTAGTAAATAAATAAAAAAGTATATTCCAACTTTTATACTGTTTTCTTTAATTCCTTATAAGAACATGTCAAATATACATTTATTCAGTTTTATTTGACAACAAATACCAAAACTTTATTCATAGAACACTTTATTAAAACTAAAGAATATCATCAATGCTTTAGTAATAAATAAAAATACTGGAAATACTTCGATACATCTTATTTATTCTTCGTTATATATAAAGATTTATTATTAAGCATATATCAATATAGAAAATGAACTTAGCCATGTAAGTAAATCACGAATCTTCACAAATCTATAATCTTGTAACCTTAAATGAATTATAGTACACATTACTTAAAATCGCGTATTACCACTTCATTATAGATTGATACCATTTTATAATTAACGTATCATGTTAGTAATGGCTATTAAAAAATTATCTTCGATATTTTATAGCAGTATTACTACGAGCTGTCAAATAAAAAGTCGTCATTAAATTACTCTTAAATATAAAATACTAAAAACTTTCTTACAGAAATTTAAATTATAAACATTTTAAACTCTTGGAATTAAATAAAAAGATTAAACATATATTGCTGCTCTAGAAAAGGATTAGAAGTTATTTTTTGATATATAATTTAGACGGAAAATTATGTTTTCGTCGTGTGGCTTACGAGATCTAAATTTAATATTTTTTATTTTATTTAAAAATATGAAATGAACTGTATATTTTACATCTTCATAGGTGTTTATATTACCACAATTTATCACGATAGTTTTTTATTCGACCCAATTTTTCATCAGAAGTCCGTTCTTATATTTATAAGTTCCTATAGGTACATTTAATAATTCGACAGAACATTAATGTTTTTTAGAAAAGATTTTTTTTCAATGATACACCAAATCCTGATAATTCTTTTCCTCATAATTTATGTGTTCACCTCGATTTAATTTATCGATCCTACAAACTTTAATGTACGGTGCTGTTTTGGTGAGCTATTATTTGGGTCTGTTAGTTCGATAAGTAGCTGCTTTTCTTACATTTAAGTTGCTTACGCAAACTGAATTTTCTTTACGCGTGATAATTGCTTCTAAACTTATTAACGGATTACTTACATTGAATCATGGTTTTACTATGAATTTTCAAATTTAGTACGAGAAATCACCGTATTGAGTGATTATAATCATGCTCGCTTTAATTTAAGAAGTTTTATGTTATTTTGAGATAAAATTAACTACGCTAATATTTATATTAAAAAAAAAAAAAAAAAAAAACTTTAAAACACATTATATAATTTATATTCAATCAAAATAAATTTTTTTTTTTTTTAAAAAATAAATTTATACTTCAAAAGAAGTTTTTTTTTTATTTGTATGTTTTTCT
>JABFQD010002250.1:0-15683 GCA_022817045.1 Psix sp. ZL-2020
TAGATTTTTTTGTTTCGGAGGATAAGAAATATTCATTTATTTTCTATTTTTAAGGTGTATTTTTATTGGGGATATTCTGCGCAATCTTGGCGTAACCTTTACAATGTAATTGTTTTGTGAGGTTTTGTACTCATTCACAAAACTAATTAATATCTACATATTATTGTATATGCCTGTTTTAATCCTTTTTTTGCGATAGCAGCGCCGCCTTAGTGGCTAGCGCGCTGAAACAGTGGTATTAAGTGTTTAAAATTTAGCATCACTTCTATGTATTAGTAATGATTTAAAAAATAGTTAAACATTGTTTTGAAGCTTTTTGTAGTTGATATTAGGTTTAACCATGTCTGTGGTGTCAACATTTGGCTTTCCTTGCGTAAATGTGGATATTTTTCGGTCCAAAAGTTTCCGAAAAGGTTTGAACTTCGTTAAAAGTTTTCATGTGTCAAATGTAAAAGAAATCGTAACTGGGGAATTGCACATTTTGTCTGGTACTATTCTCAAAGAATCACCTGGTGTGCACAGTTAAAAAAAGCACAAAACTGTATACGAAGTAAGAGTAGAAATGTAAGAAAATATATACAGGGTGTCTCAAAAGTCCCGGAACGGTCAAATATCTTGAAAAATTACCATCAAGTCGGGGAAACAAAAAACACGTGTCTAATATTTTTCGAAAATCTATTCAATGACATCAAACTCGACCCCCCACCCCCAGGGGGTGGAGGTGGGGATAACTTTTACTTTTCAAATAGGAACCCCCATTTTTCATCGCAGATTCGGATTCCTTGAATCAAAATACGTAACTTTTGTCCGTAACGTTATCGGAAATTTTCAAGGCAAATTGTTCAAATTTTAAAAACCATAATTTTTTCTAAAAAGATGCAGAATCACAACATAATCTGAATTCATCATATTTGCGAGGAGAAAAATACAAGTGTCCAATATTTTTTCAAAAGCTACATAATGTTACCAAATTCGAACCCCCCTTCCATTTTCAGGGGGTGGAAGGTGCGGGTGAGACGTGGTGCGGAAGCAAAAAAGTATCCATTTTACGAAAAGTTTTTCGATGCAACAATTGTCTTATTTTGAGAGAGTTAGAAGACATTCTATTCTGTAATCGCAGTTGTCTGTTCATTTTTCCTTTAACTTTTGTAAGAAACAGAGGTCCATTTGTTTAACTAACAATCTCTTCAGTAGTAAGTTATTATTTCTCTCAGCAATGGCCATGTCAGAACGGGAAAGAATAACTCTCCTTATGATGCGTGGGTATGGTGATAAGGAAAGGTCATGTGAAGATGTCAAGAATTTATTCAACAACACTTTCCCTGATCGTCAGCCCATTTCGAAATCAATTGTTTTTCGTGCAGTTGATCGATTTGTACGAACTGGGTCAATTAGAGACGAACCACGATCTGGAAGACCTAAATCTAGTACAAATGATGATAAATCTTTGCAAATTCTGTTGAGTTTTAAATCGTCAGTCCAAAAAGTTCTCAAGATGCATCATTATCATCCGTTCAAATTAAAATTGGTGCAAGAACTGATTGAAGATGACTTTGATCGGAGACTGGAATATTGCGATAGAATGATGCTACAGTGCGACAGAAATCCTCTTTTTCTATTCTGGACTTGTTTCTCTGGCGAAGCTACCTTTGACATGAATGGCTCTGTCAACCGACAAAACATGAGGTACTGGAGCACTGAGAATCTTCATTGGATGAAAGAGCATTACAGTCAATATCCTCAGAAAGTCAACGTTGGGGCTGGAATATTGTGCAACCATGTCATCGGACCGGTTTTTATTGACGGTAATTTGACATCCACCATTCTATTGCAAATCAAAAAAAAGAAAAATCAAAAAGAAAAAGAGAAAAAGAAACAGAACAAAGAGAATTTTTCAAAAAATTATTACAATTACAATTGCGTTATCACGCGTACGGCAATTTTAAAGTGAAACGAAGTGTTCACTTGCATGAGGATAGAATTGTTATAAGTTTACAAAAAGACGATTCGTTTTTCGATAATGAGTGGTTTAAAAAATATGTAAAAGTTGATGAAAATTCTTGGTTCGATATTTGTTTAAAATTACTTGTGCAATCTAAATCATCTTCTTGATTCAATGAGTGATATTTTCGCAACACAGCTAGTTGTAAAGCGCATAGACTCAAAACAAGACAAAAGAGTTTTGAAAAACTTACATAACAATTTTTGAAAGAAAAAAGGTATTTATTTACCGGTCCAGCAATGCGACATGGACTACAAATGGAGAAAGAAGCTCGTCTAGTATTTCAAAATAATAAAAATTTAATAATTAAACAAATAGGTTTAATTATTTCCTTTAAACAGCCTTTTCTTGCTTGTAGTCCAGGTGGTATTTCCATTAGAGATAACAAGTATGAGCTATTAGAAATTAAATGTCCATTTTCATGCGCAGAAACAGGATTATTTAATTTTCAAACCAGAACACTTAATGTAAATTATCTCAGTATGCATAAAAATCGTAATATCACTTTAAAAACAAGTCAACAATATTACACGCAGATTGAAATATCGATGTATATCCTTGGAATTGAAACTTGTCATTTTTTTGTATATACAATACTCAACTCTATTCATATGGTTATTGAAAGAAACGAAAATTTTGTTGCTATGTTGATCCCTAAAATCGAAGCATATTATTTTAAGTTTTTTCATCCAGCACTCGAAGCCCGACTAGAACATTGAGCAAGTTTTTACTTATTATATTCATAATGCCTGTGATATGTCTGTTTTATTTTACAGTCTATTGTTTGTTCGATATTCTTTATATTTTATAACATTTAATGTAAGATGTATTAAATTTTAATTTTTATTATTTGTTATGCGAATACTAAATTAATCTGTCAGTTTTAATTGCATGTCATTTAATTTTTTCGTTCAAAAATTTATATATAATATAAATAACACAGAATTTTAACAAAATGAATCATTTTATTGTAAAATATAATTTATTGTATAAAAAAATTGGTACATTAATACAACTTATTAACAACATGTGCTTGCGGTGAGTGGCTCCTTATTATGTGAAAGTACGCATGCTATAAACATAATCTTATCAATGTATGGAAATAATTTTACAGGTATAAAATTCCATATGTTAAACAGTTTTACTCGCTGAATACATCTCTCGACGTGAATGCGCGTGGAGGCTACCGAATATCCTTCTAAAACCTCTTATCTTGTTAATTGCGGATTCATCGCAAATGGTGGCATAACTAATAAAAATTTTGTTTATTAACTCGGTTTTAATGTGGGGAAATACCTTATCAGCCATAACTTCATCACCTGATTCTAATAATTGTAAAAAACTACAATAATTCAGAATAAAACTATCATTTGACCTACCGCCATACCCCAAAAAAAAATCCGCACGGTGTTATTGCAATCAGAAATTTTACTGTGAAACTAGATTTGTACGACGAGTACATTAGGACCCGAGTTTCTACAGATGGTGGAGTTTCACATCTCAATTCGGTACAATTGATAATGCAACGGCGATTCATTTGTAACGAAGAGGGCATGATTTATGACTTCTCTTAATGGCAAAAATATCCTTCGTTGATTCGTACAAAGTATTTAAAACTTCATACAATATTCTTAGTGCCGTTGCAGATCCTATGCAAAAAATGTTCAATAAAGCTGTGAAATGTATGCCAAGTTTCATTTTCATTGAAAGTAATAAAAGTCTATTTTTAGCGTTCAAAACTTTATAAAATTGACATTGCCCAACAACTTTTGGTTTTATAAAATTGAAACGGGCATAAAAAATTCTAAACTGGTACCTCCAATTTGTTTCATGATCTTTTCATTATTAATTGATTGTAAGTTAAATACTGTAAGTTGGTGTAACCTAATGAGTTTCAACGATTTTTGACGTTTTCCCCTGCAATTTGACATATCGTACGATATTGAACTCCTTGTGCTTTAGCTGTTATCACTAATACCTCACTAATCCGCGTGGTTCAAGGAGAGCGATCGTCAGGTTCTTGCGGGCAGGCGTTGTTTAAATAAAAGAAATTTAAAAACAGGAGGAAAGAAACAAAATTATAAAAAGAAAAGAAACAAAATATAACGAAAGAAAAACACGAAAAAGAACATAAGATAAAATAAAATTAAAAAAAAATGAACTCACTTTAAACAAAGAAAAAAGAAAAGAAAATAAAGAGAATGATGTAAATTTATACCTTAATTCCCTTGAGCTCGTATGGTAATTCTCTCGTGTTCTGTGGACTGTCAGTGTCAGGGATTGCCTACAGCTTGATTCTTGGCTTACTTGTCAGCCGCGCATCGAATTGCTCTCTTGGCTCACTGAGTCACCACCCTGTCATGGAAGTGATACCGAGGGGCTACCCAGGTGTCAGTAGCATGTCCTAGCTTCACCCAGACTTTTCAGCTGCGATGAGGAGCCGTGTTACCTGGACTGCTGCGTCCAAGTAACCACGAGGAAACTTGGAAAAACAATAGTGTCGAAGACTTTTTAGCCTCCACAACTTCATAACGCTTTAAGCGGACTTTTCTGCTGCACCACCAAGGGACTTGCGCCAGATCCTATCGCTTTTTTGAAATTAAGGACTTCACAGCCACCTTCCGACTCCAAGCTCTCGGGAACTACTGACTTGAGCTCCGCAAGCTCGTTCTTTTGAGCGTGTAAGCTGGAATTCGCGGAAATTTATCCCCTTTCGATTATCCGATTGTTAGAAGAAGCAAGCATTGTTTAAGTAATGCTTTTTAATTAAAATGAATGAGTGTGTTCAGGATCCGAGAAGCCATTTTTTTTGTATTTTTATTTTTTTTATCATGAATAAATTCATGATTTATAATCGTTTATGTGTTTTCTTTTTTTCTTCCGCTCCTCCGCTTGCGTCCCCACTCAATACTTCAGCGAGCTACGCGCCCTAGTTGCGCAACGGCAGTGCTCAATTCAAGCACTTGCCGGCAGCCGCTGTCAAAATTAGTGCCAACTGTGGCCCCCGCCGCGCCGGAGGTATTTTTCGTCGCAGTCCTGAAGTGACAACTGTTCACTCAAAGTGAACAAATTGGGCTACGTGAGCCATTTACGAGCTTTCTGTGGCTCTTTATAATTTATCATTGGGGCACTCTGGGTAGGCAATTTCGAGCCTATCTTGATCCACCTTTATCCTCCACAATCGTGGCTTACCTTTCCTTTCTTCCTTTCTAAGACTTGAAATTTGTTTGGCTTGACCGGAGATCTCGCCTTTATTGTACCACCATGGGTATCGCAGCGGCCAGTGTTCCTATTCTATCATTTTAACAGGGAAAGGTTAATTTAATTTATTTAATTATTTTTAATCATTTATATTTGTGTCGTCTGCCGTGGGAGCAACTCCTTGGCTAGTATCATTTACATGTGATTTAAGTGTCGTTGATACGCAACCTCCTACGACCGTTAAATAATTTAAACTTTTAAAATTAAAATTAAATTCGCACGACTAACGTGTTTGTTTTGGTTTGAGCCGTTCTTGTTTGCTGCACCGGTCGGACATCAGTGCTTCTCAAAATCGTAGGCTGAATTTAAATTTAATATAATTTGGAGTATTTTTTTCATTTTATTTTCTTATCAGCGTTATCTGTTATCAGAGCGTCAGCTGATTTTAATTTCAGAATTTCATGTCCGATTATTTTTGACGTTTGTATACGTCTTTGTCTTTCATTCAAAGAAGAATATGTCTTTCATCAATTCAAAGAAGAATTTGTCGGTTATATAATACCAGAAACCAAACCAGCGCTTTATATATAACAAAATTGTTAACAAAAAATTGTGAATTGTTATAAACAATTTTTTGTCAACAATTCTTTTCGGCTTCATTTTCACCGTTTTGTTCCGTTGGACAACGTTTTAAACAATAATTATTCGCTCTTGGTAATTTTTTAGTGACTTTTTACATTTTCACATTTTTATTAGTTATTTGGATATTTTCAATCAAACTAATAATTGAATGCGAATCCTAGCATCTAAATCTTGCACTTTAGTCTTTACGTTCGCATAACCTAAATTCACGCTCTGATATTTGTTTACAAGTGTCAGAGCGTGCGACAGTTTGTTTGCTCGTGGTTTTTATTTATTTAAATGTAATGATAGGTATACTATTATTTCGTTTTATCTTTTTATTTTTAATATCGTTCCTTCATGATTTTAATCCCTTTTTGTAATTCTTTTCAGGATTCTGGAACGTTACACACCACTTTTTGTAATTTACTATTTGTTAAGTAGCTCAGGGATCGTCTTTTGTACGTGGGCAAGCTCGTTAAGTTCGTTAACAAGTCTTGCTTCACTTGTCTCAGTACTTAGCGGTGAGTTTGATTGTACCTAACACAATAATTTAAATATAATCATTAAAATATTAATGCAATATTAATAATTAAATATAATTAAATATATTTAATTTCAAGAAGCTTCAATTTTCAACACGTGTAGCAGATAAGGATAGAGTGAATAAAAACAAAATGGACTACTCGTGGGAAACTTAAATTTAATCGATAGTATAAATATTTGGCAGTCGTAGGAGGTCGTACATCAACGACTCTTCGGCCTCGTGAATTTGTATATTAGTCAAGGAGATGCTCTAACGGCAAGCGACATTAAAACAAACAAATTAATAGTCAAATGATAATAATTTTTTTAAAAACTTAATTTAATTTAAACTTGCTAAAGGGTGTAATAATAAAACCAGCCACTTCGAGACCCACGGAAGTATTCGAAAGATGAGAATTTTGGTCAGACCAGAAAGTCTGAAGTCTAAGACGGAAAATAAGGGTGTACAACGAGTGTTGAGGAAAAATGGGCTTAATTAGGTCTACAAAGCCCACGTAAAGAAGTCTGGCGTAGAGAAGTCATACAAACGGCACTAATTTTGAAAGCTACTGCAGGCGAAACAATGCCGAAGCGCAGCTACGGTGCACAATCTGTCATCGTACGGAGCCGAGAATGAAAGAAGAAGCAAGGAAGCGGATATTGATACAAATACTGATACAAATAATATTTTAATTTTACTTAATCATTTTATGAAAAAAAGAATGAAAAATATAAACAAAATCAACTAAACGCCGGTGGCTTCGACAAGATTTAGTATTTCCAGGCGAGGCCATATTATATTTACTTTATGTACATGTTTTTGGTAAAAGTATATATACAATAGAATTTTGATTATAATATTTAATTTTACTGTATTTAAGTCAAAATTGAGTTACATTTCTTGTACAGGTTCCTCTTTATTAGGTGTAGCTGGTTTTGTAACTGCCGATTCGGGGAAAACGTCCGATAATCGGTTATTGTGGCACGCGGCCTATTGTTGCCGAACTTACGCCATTCGCGGAGGGCCAATTGCGCCTCACTTTCGGTCTAACAATCGAAGACGCGTAACGTCGTTTTTCGCCCGTCTGTTTTTCCTTGTTTGGCGTGAAAAATAAGTTGAAGTAAGTGGTTTTTCTCCGCGTTTGTTTCTCCTTGCCGGCTCGCGGTACCGGCGGGAACGTGTTCGCGCAGGAGGTTGGTGCAGTTGGTGTCACGAGGACTCGCCAAGGAGAATCTGCGCGCCATGATGCTCGGCTGAGTGACAAGCTCCAAGGGACACGGCTGGCTCGCAGGATGGCTTGGCAGCGGAGGCACAGGTTTGCTCGGAATCAGCCGATTCCGAGCACAAGTAGGTGGACTCATGTTTTAGGCTAGTAGTAGCGGAGGCAGCCGGCCTCCGTCGATGCTCTTCCCGCGCGCGTGCTTTCCACTCTTTCTCTCTCTCTCGCACTTATAAGACTTTCGATGCGAATTGCGTCGCACCGAATAGACTGATTTTCGCGCCGTTTATTTTGAAATTGAAAAATTTTGCGAGATTTTACGTTGTGGTGCTGCTATCGCGAGGCAGCATCCATATAGATAGTAGTTTTTCTAATAAATAAAGTTCAGATTTAAAATTAAATCCAGATTAGTACCGTTTTCTTTCTGCCCATTGTTTCGCCCGATCACGTTCCCGTGGTCACTTCGGTGACCACGGGATGTAATCTTATCATAAAAAATGTTTAGCTTGGCATAAACAATTTTATATTAATGATATAAAATTTTACTATGAAAATATTAAATCTTTGGTCAGGATCTGAAGCGACATATGTTTGTGTTATGTATTATAATTTTATTTAACAATAAGATAAATTCTCGATTTAAAATTATTCGTGAAATTTCAATCTTTAACTGCCCATCCCTACTGCCAACGTGAGACAGACCAAACTCACGGACAAACTGGAGATAAAGAAAAATGTAAATTTCAATCCAGAGACAGAAAAATGGAACAGACTCATTGCGGACGTGAAGAAAATGAAAGATGATTTCCAGGGTGAAATCAACACCGCGAAAAAGTTAAATGAGCAAAATAAAAAAGAATTAGAGAAAATAAAAACAGAAAGATTGAGGTTAGAATTAGAACTTAGGGAAGCAAAAGAAAGGGACAAACTAAACGACGAGCGAATCGTTGCGCTAGAAAATCGACTGGACAAATGGAAAAAATGGGCAGAAGAGAACTTTCAGATATTAGAAACTAGTAAGTCGACCTCGAGCGCATCAAGCAAAAGGTCACTACACAGAAGCAATGCAAGTCTGTCAATGAGATCTGTAGCGAGTCCGAGTAGTTTAAGCGAGAAAGATGTGGGAAAGATTTTGAAATTGCTCGAAAACAATGAAAGAGAATTTAGGAAGAACAATATTGTGATCAGAGATTGGGAAGAAAGTGAAGTGAACCCGACAAAAGCCAAAGTTTGGCTGAAAGAACAAGTAGGCTGCGAATGCGAAGTGCTGTCAACGAGAAAACAGGGTTAAGTAGTAATCGCGAAAATCGGGAGTTACGAACAAAAACAAGAAATCATGAGCAACAAAAAAGCTTTAAAAGGTAGTAGAGTATTTATAGACCACGATCTAACTGCGCAGGAGAGGACAAAACAAGACGAACTAATAAAATGGGTAAAAAGCCAGAAGCTAGCAGACTGCAGAATAGGTTTAGGGAAAGTGAAGATTAATGGGGAATGGGTATACTCGGAAGAAATAAAAAAAAGATCTGAAGCGAGAAAATCCAGAGACTAGAGATAGGCAGGTAAATCCAGAAGTTGGGGGAGACGAAGAGACTTCGAAAATAAAGAAAATAAGGAGAGATTGAAAAATACAGAGAACAAAGAAGAACAGGAAAACTGAGAGATCACCAAGATTGGGAGATAACATTGGAAACAGGTAAAGACTTGGGCAGAGAAATAGGTAACGTTAAAGGTAAAGTAACAGGAAAGGAAACAAAAAATGCACAAAAAGAAACGAAAAGGAAACGAAAACTTTTAGTTTGGAACGTAGCAGATATAGGTAACAAAGATAGAGAGTTTTGGTTCATCGAAAATTTTGATTTTGTAAGCTTAACGGAGACATGGGTCGAAGCTAAAAACTGGGAAATATGGATAAACAAACTATCGAAAAACTTCATTTGGGAATGTAAATTTGCAATTAGAGAAAAAAACAAAGGTAGAGCCTCAGGAGGGATAATAATAGGAGCAAGAAAAAACTGAGTCAAAGGAAATAGCATTCTGGTAGAAGAAAAAGGGTCAAATCATGCCAAATCGCGAATTATAATAGACGGGAAAGTATACTTGATATGGTCGATATATAGTAAAGGAGAGCCAAAACAAATGATAGAGGAAATAAGAAACATAGAAGAAAATTGCGAAGAAAGCCTCATAATAGGTCGGGACTTCAATATCAGAGTTGGAGAGCTAGGAGAGATCATAGGGGTAGGTACAGATGGGGGGAACATAAAGAGAAAGAGCAAAGAGAAAGAAGTAGGAAACCAGGGTAAAGCACTTATAGAAACGATAGAAAGCAAAGGATGGTATCTATTAAACGGTAGTATAAATGGCGATTGGGAAGGAGAATATACTTACATCGGGGCAAGAGGCAGCACTGTGACCGATTACGTGATTGTCAGCGACTACGACGATTTTGACAGTATGTACATGGGGGAAATGGTGGACTTGAATCACGCCCCAGGTGAACTCGGGACGTACAAAAGAAGAGAAGTACAAAAAGGAGAAGAAGAAGAAGTAAGGCAAGAAGAAGAGACTATTCGGGTCGACTGGTCGGAAGAGGCGAGAGCGACTTAATGGGCGGTAACTGAAGAGAAGACAAATACAATACTAGAAGGAACAACCGAAGAGAAATGGGAGCATCTGAAGCAAGTGATACATGAAGCCATGCAAAAGAAAACAATAAAAGTAAAGAAGATGAAACTTGGTGATAGATCCTGGTGGGACAGAAGCTGTACAAGAGAAAAAAGGAAAACGAAAAGGCTATACAAACGTTGGAAAAGAGAAGCAAGTACAAAGCAAGCTTTCATAGAGGGAAAGAAGAGTCTCAAGGAAGCAATGAACCAGAAGCAAAAGAAAAGAGAAGAAAAAGAAGAAGCGGAATTATGCGGACTCACCAACGAAACAGAAGTATGGAAGTTCCTGAACAAGAGGAGAAAGAAGAAGGAAAGAACAGAAAACAACATTGAAAAAGAAGAATGGGTCAGACACTTCATGACATTATTAGGTCAAGATGTTCCATACAAAGGGCAAAGGAGAGTAATCACCGACGACGACACCGAAACAAAGCTCACCAACGAAGAAATTATTGAAGCTGTGAAAAAACTGAAGAAGCAAAAAGCTGTCGAACAAGATGGGATCCCTAACGAAGCCTGGATCTATTGCAGCATTGGAGTTGGCGAGAACCTGTTTGAGCTAATCAAGGACATATGGAAAGGAAAGAGAATCCCTTCAGACTGGAAAGTGAGCCTAGTAGTTCCCCTCTACAAAAAAGGAGACAAAAACACAGCAGCAAACTACCGAGGCATCACCCTTTTATCCACAGCCTACAAATTATATGCAGAAATCATCAGAAATAGACTAGAAACAGAAGTGGAACAGAAAGGGATCCTCCCAGAATCACAGGCAGGGTTTAGAAGAGGACGTGAAACAACAGACAACATATACACACTAAATCACCTGGTACAAAAATCGATAAATAAAGGACAAAAGGTCTACGCGATGTTCGTCGATCTCACAGCTGCCTTCGATACGATCAACCGGGACGAACTTTGGAACATCTTGAATGCGTACCAAATCAGCGAAGGACTTATCAACAGGACGAAGGAGCTCTACGAGGAAACAGAAGTTAAGATAATGATAGGTGCAAACTCATCAAGAAGTTTCTGGACATCAAAAGGGGTGAAACAGGGGTGTAATCTGAGTCCGTTATTGTTCAATGTGTACATAGCCGGGTTAGATGATGAACTAAAAAAGAAGAATGTAGATGGAGTTTTGCTGAATGGAGAGAGAATCTGGTCGCTGGCATACGCGAACGATATGATCCTGCTTGATTGCAATAGAGAAGCTCTACAGGATATGTGCGGCACATTGCGTAAATTTCTGCGAAAGAGAGATCTAATCCTAAGTGTAGAAAAGACAAAGGTCCTAGTGTTCTCATATCAAGGTAGAAGTAAAGCGGAAGATTGGCGATGGGAAGGAAAACAAATAGAGCAAGTAAAGACATTTAAGTACTTAGGGTTTACTTTCCAAGCCAATGGATCACACAAAGAACATATAAAAGAGCTAAAAAAGAAAGGTAAATTAGCATGTAGACAAATTTGGGGGTTAGGTGAGAGAAACTGTCGAGGTAATTTTCAAAGGAGAATGTGGTTATTCGAAAAACTAATCGAATGTGTCATAACATACGGAGTCGAATTATGGGGCTGGCGGGAACATAAAAAATTAGAACAAGTTAAACTTGATACATAAAATAGGTGCTAAAACTAGATAAGAGAACGCCAAATCACATTGCCAGAACAGAAACGGGAACAGAAAGATGAAAATCAAATGGGGAGGGCAAGCAATGAAGTACTAAAATGTGCGGTAACTAAAGAATGGTTTGAAAACATAGGCAACTCTTATGTAGACAAAGTATGTAAAATATATAATGTAGATACTAACCCTGTAAAAATCGACGTAATTAGAATAATATGTAAAGAAAAAGACAAAATTAAAATGCAAATGTGAGATTCAGACGTTGTAAACTAATTTTAGAAAGCGAGAAAACTTTAGGAAATTTCGCAGAGGAAGGTATGGAAGAATGGACATATGGATGTATAGGCATGGGTGAACATGTTAATATATGTTAAAATAGTCAAATAGCCAATGAAGCCAGCGAACTGTAATTTTGATAAATAGTAATCGGCGAGACTGAATCGAAAAGACTGATAAAGTTTAATTTAATATAAAGTTGATTATGGTAAAAAAAAATTGGCATAGTATGAGATATATGATATTAGATAATTGAATGAATGTAGATAATCTATTTTTTGTGAATCGAGTCCCTTTCTTGGTGTAAAACTGAAAGAAATAAATTATATATTTCATATTTCAGTGAACCCATCATTATCTTTCTACTTTTAAAATGTCAGAAAGCTCCAGACAAAAACCTCTAAGCTTCGACACGCCCTTATAACTTCATCCAAACACTATGACGTCATACTGGTGAAGACATTGTTATCTAACAACATATCTTCAATCGAACTTCGTTTCACAGGCTATTCTGTTTTTCGCTGTGACCGTAGTGCTTATACTAACAGATGCAAGGGGGCGGAGTTTTCTTTACCGTTTCAAACCGTCTGAAACGTCATCATCCTGCATCAGTATGAAGCACGTATTTGTCAGGATTTCATTATCAAGAAGCGATCTCATGATTTGTGGTGCCTATTTTCCACCTAATAGCTCACATGAAAGTTATAAGCCTTCACTTCTGCTATCCTGAAACTTGCTGAGTGTAAATCTTCAGACTGCTCATTTATTATCACTGGTGACTCAACCTGCCTAATATTCCATGGAACGAGTTGCTGAACAAAGCTGTTACCGAATCTCAACGCAATGTTAACTCTCTTCATGCAGCCTGTGCTCAACTTCTGTGTGGTGCCTTAGCTCTAATTGATCTACGTCAGAATAATGGAATCTTGAACTCACGCAATGTCTTGCTAGACCTCATTTTTATCATTTTTACTGAAATTATTTTAAACAATGCACCCGAGCCGCTTATCGTTCGTAAAGTCTATCAACCTCCATATTTGGAAAGAAATAATGCTATTCCATTTCAGAAAGCAACGTGCGTATCTTCCGAGATCAGGATTAAGCTTGATTTTACCAATCGTGACTATTCTGCGATTATCTATTATTCTAATTGTATTGACTGGCATCTCTTTTTCATGTATGGCGATACTAATGTCAATGATAATAATTTTTATAATTTACTTAATGAAGCTATCTGTATTTGGGCACCGGCTCGTCTTGTACATCCCTCAACTTATCCTTGCTGATTCTCTTGCGAGTTGATTACTGTGATCAAGCAGAAGACTCCACATCAAAAATATAAAGTTCATGGTTCTTTGACTTCGTACAGTAACTTTAGTAGTTTGCGTACTAGATGCAAACCGCTTCTTAAGCAATCATATCTTACTCACATTGATAAAATAGAGCAAGTTATACACGACTATCCTAAAGTCTTCTGGGGACATGTTAAAGCTCTCAAATGTAATGATTTTTATGTTCCACATGTTCCTGGGAAATCGACACAACAATAGCCCCCAGGAGGCAACATACCTATTTGCTGAACACTTCAGAAACCGATATCTATCAGCTAACAATGATCTATTATCTGTTTATGATTCCAATACAGACACTGCTGACCTGATTTGTTCTCTGGACTTGAACATCGCATCTATCTTCACTACACTCGACCATTTGAACACCGATTAAGGTACTGGCCCTGACGAGATCACCAATACTTTTTTAAAATACTACAGATTTTGCTTGTCTTATTCGCTTTGGCTTATCTTTAACAAATCACTGAGAACAGGCGTCTTTCCCCAGATCTGGAAGCAAAGTAAGATTATACCGATACACAAAAAGAATGACAAGGCTGACAGTGAAAATTATCACCCCCATCTCGGTTCTAAAAGCTATCCCTGAACTTTTTAAACATATTATTACTGACTTTTTAACTAGCAAACTCAATAACCAGTTATGTGCTCAACGCGGCTTTTGCGCAAATCTTTCAACCGTAACTAATCTCGTCATCTATAAGAACTACATAGCTTCAACTCTAGACAGGGGCTGACAAGTGGACACTATATTCATCGGCTTCACCAAAACATTTGACCGAGTCGAACACAAAATCTTTAAGTTAAACTTCAGAGATCCACTTTTCTCGTGGATCTCTTCTTATATCTCTAACCGATCGCAATTTGTTTACATTGACGGTCACAAATCGGAAGACATTTTGGTAACCTCTGACATTCTACAAGGATTCCACCTTGGACCAATATTTTTCAATTTGCAAACTTCTGATTGTTGCAAACTTCAAACTGACATCTACGCCATTTCGGAATGGTGTCATACTAATTCAATGGAAATGCATGCTGACAAGAGCTTACTAAACAAATTTACCAGAAAAAAGAAACCTTATGTTATGCTTATCATATCGAATCTAAAACTATACTGACGGCTGTAACTCAAGTTTCTGATCTGGGTGTAATCTTTGATAATCATTCAGATTTCAACGCCCACGTAGTGGGTGTTTAAAACATCACTAACAATCACCTGCTCTGAAAGCCCTGATCAAAAACATGGCTTTCAGAATTCTTGACTTTATTTTTAGAAATACTCAAGACTTCCAATTTGTTTATACTTTGAATTCAATTTACACTGAAAAAAATGATGTATTAAAATTTGATAGATAAATTTACTAAACGAGCTCACGAACTGTACTGTTTGTTGTTTACGCTGATATTTCGATTAAAAATTTCAAATGTGCTTCTAAAAATTGATTCACTTTTAGTAAAAATTACTTTTATGTTAGTAAAATGAAAACATTTTATAAAATATACTCTACTTGTCGAGTCGTTTTTGCCAATTCATTGTTAAAAACTCATACCTTAAAATCAAATTTTACTTTAGACTTAGTAAAATGTATGGTTCGTGATTAGACTCGCTCGCGTGCGATACGGAGGGAGCGACGCCGCCCCCCTCCATCACCGACAGTTTTCGGCAGCTTTCAGCATCGTGCACGCTGACCGCTAATTAATGAGTGATAAGCTTGGTGTCCGTTTACGCACGACAAATATTCGTCAAATTGTGTTTCTCGGTTTGAAACGTCTCATCATCCTCACTGAGAGTTGATGCAAGCTGTGTCTAAAGAACTTCTGTGATGTGATTGTTATTGTTGACAAGAGAATACAGTAAGTATTAGAAATGTTTTTCTAACTGTTTTCATTGTTTGTTGTTGGTGACTGAAATCGCTTAACCTCAATTTTTCTCATGTCATTGTTACCTGTTATTGTTATTTTCGTCATTTAATCTCATTTTTATCGGTTTTCATTTCAATTCAAGGTGAATTTCGATGATTAATCATTAATTTATAGAGATAGAAATGGCTGCGATTAACCAACTACCGGTGAGTTTTTTTCAATAAAGATTGCAGGTTCAATCACATTCGACGTTTTCATAGATGCTATTTAGTTTTTCATTCGTGTTATTATGCCGATTGTTATTTTTTGTTTTTTATTTTGTTTTTTTATCGG
>JABFQD010002251.1:0-15681 GCA_022817045.1 Psix sp. ZL-2020
TTATATAAATACAATAAAATTATAAATTTACATTTTGAATTAGGATTACATCTTAAAATAAAGTTTTTAATTTTGATTCAGTTCCTAAAATGGCAGTTGTCTCTTAATTTGAAATTAAATATCGCAAGAAAAATGCAGTATATATTCATCAAGTATAAATATACACATTAAACATTTCTTGATATAGTCATTTTCTCTTATTTTTCTTGTTTGTCATACTTAAATTATATTCATGCTCCACAATGATGACAATGCAAATTTCATAGTTCGAGAATCTTAACAGAATGGATCATTTTCCAAATTGCGTACATGTTTTTTATTTTCCTCAAAAAAAAAAAATGATCTTAATATAAAAACCAATTATTTATTATCTTCACTTTTCAAACTCACACAAACAACAAAACAATAAACCATTATTTCTCTTTTCCCAGGCTCGCCAATCCTGCTGTTCGCCACGAACAAGGACATCAAGGTGGCGAACGCGTCGCGGGCGAACAGGGTATCTACGATTGTGAAGGACCTGTCGCAGGGCGCGGTGGACTTCTACTACGAGCGCAACCTGATCTGTTGGTCGGACAAGAGCCTGGAGGTGATCCAATGCATGCGAACAAACGGGACGAGCGCGGGCGAGCGCACGGTGGTGATCAACTCGAGCATGATATCCGCGGATGGTCTGGCCTGCGACTGGTACACTGGCAAACTCTACTGGACAAATGGCGAGAACAAGCGCATCGAGGTCACGAGCATCGATGAACGCTACCGCAAGGTCCTCTTCTGGACGGACATCTACGAGCCGCGGGCGATCGCCGTGGTTCCTATGCGTAAGATCATGTTCTGGACCGACTGGGACGAGGAGCCAAAGATCGAGCGTGCGGCCATGGACGGCGACCCGACCAGTCGCGAAGTCATCGTCTCCAACGACATCCTCTGGCCGAATGGTCTCACCGTCGACTACGAGAACGAGCTCGTCTACTGGGCCGACGGTAAACTCTGCTTCATCGCGGTGATGGACTACCGCGGGAAGAACCGTAGGAAAATCATCAGCAAAGGTCTGGAGTATCCCTTCGCCATCACCTACTTCGAGCAGAAACTTTACTGGACTGACTGGACCACCTGGAGTGTTCACTCTTACGACGTTCGCGTCACCCAGGGACACCTTAAGGAACTCTTCCATGGCGAGTACATCCCTGGGGATATCAAGGTCTGGGACCAGAAAAGACAACCTTTCGGAGATAATCCCTGCAGACATAACAATGGCAACTGTTCACACCTGTGTCTACTCAGTTTGAAACCCCAGGGGTACTCCTGCGCCTGCCCTACTGGGGTCAAGCTCATTGACAATTACACTTGCGCCAACAGACCCGAGAAACTCCTACTCATTGTCCAGAGAACAAAAATCTTCCGGGTCTCGCTCGATTCGCCCGACTATACGAAATTCGTGCTGCCTTTGAAAGATATCAAGTTCGCAATCTCGATTGATTTCGATCCCGTCAGCGAAATGCTTTACTGGAGCGATCAGGAGGCTAGGGCCATTAGAAGGTGAGACTCCTGTGGTGAGATAAAGATGAGAGATGTGTAGTCTGAAGAGTCGAGGTTTACAGGATATACTTGTAACTGTGCTACGAATAGAGGGGTCGATTCTTTTTATTCTTTTTAAATTTCAAAATAATGAAGATGACTTTGAGGATGAATTTTAACAGGAATAAAATATTTTAGAAAATACAATTTTGCTCGATGGATGCAATGTATACAATAAATAAACAAACATTTTAAATACGATGTAATTATTAATATGGAAATAATTTACAACAAAACTTCTAAATAATTACTAGTTTTTTTCTCTTTCTATCCTAAAGTGAAGTAAAAAGGATAATGATATTTAAAAGATTTACTGTGTTGTATATTATGGACCTAGGAAGAGAAACACGCGATTATTCCCGAGGGTTAAATACAGCTCGAGGAATAATTACGTTCTCTTTCATGTTGCATATTTTTCGTAACAAGTACACCTGCGAACAAAACTAAAGGGAGATGCGCTCCACGGGGTCCAGGAGCGGAGCCTCGGTGGGGGGTTCCACTCCGAAAAATGAAAAAAAAAACTTTTTTTTCAACACCAACACACCATCACAAAGTGAATCAAATCAAAATAGTAAATAAATCAACATTAAAAAATTATCCTCCAAATGGAAAATAAAAGAAGAATACATTTAAAAGTAAATGTGAAAAGTAGAATGAGATTCAAATTGAATAAAATTGAATAACAAATTAAATTCAATAAAATTCAATTCAAATAAAAATGACAAAATAAGTAAATTAATACTAACAAGAAACTACAAATAGATATTTATAATCTTATAAATATAACGTACTTTTTCTCGAGTTTATTTCATTACATTGTCTCGTTTGATTTTGTTTCAAAATCTTTTTCAGAACTCGCACAATGTACTTTATACTAATTTGCTATGAAGTTCAAATTAAACCTTTTTAAACTTCGATTAACATATTTAGTCACACATATTTCAAAGAAAAATATGAATAAACAAATCAATTTTCATCCCATTAACAAATCATCACCATATAAAATAATATGTCATTTAATTCCAGAGCATACTTAGATGGTTCTGGCCAAGAAGATGTAATAACGAAAGGTATCATTAACCTCGACGGTGTGGCAGTTGACTGGATCGCGCGCAATTTATACTGGATCGATACCGGTAACCGGCGTATCGAAGTTTCCCGACTGAACGGCACCAGTCGCAAGGTCCTGGTGAACGACGACCTGGAGAACCCACGGGCAATCGCTGTCGCGCCCGAACTCGGTCTTATGTTCTGGTCCGACTGGAACGAAAAGAAGCCGAAGATCGAGCGCGCGAACCTCGATGGTTCCGAGCGGGTGCCTCTCATCACCAAAAACATCGAGTGGCCAAACGGCATCGCCCTTGACATGGAGAACAAGAAGGTTTATTGGTGCGATGCGAAAACTGACAAGATCGAGGTGGTCAACATGGACGGCACTGATCGCCGGGAAATTATCACGGATAATCTTCTGCACCCATTCGGGTTCACTCTTCTGGGGGATTTCTTGTACTGGACTGACTGGGAGAGAAGAAGCATCGACCGGGTTCACAAGCAAACCGGCGGCGAGCGCGAGGTCATCGTCGAGCAGGTCGCAGACATGATGGGACTCAAGGCGGTCCTTCTCGGCAAGATCACTGGCACGAGTCCCTGCGCGAAAAACAACGGAGGCTGCAGTCACCTGTGTCTCAACAAACCGAACAACGCATACGTCTGTGCATGCCAAATCGGGTATGAGTTGATGAAGGATCAAAAGACGTGCATTATACCGGATGCGTTCTTGCTCTATGCCAGGAAGGAAAATATTGGCAGGATCAGCATGGAGAATGAGAACAATGATAATATTATTCCAGTTACGGGAATCGAGGAGGCGAGGTTGGTATACAATGTGGCTTTATAAGATAAATCGATTGACGTAGATAATAGGTCTTCTGGGATATATAGAAAAGAGTATTGCTTTATAAATTTAAGGTGATAAGATGCAAGATATTCTACTGACTACTTACTTTGTAAAAAAGGTGTAGATTGAAAAATATACTTTGTATTTATTTGATTTTAGTATCTTTAAAGTGACAAAGTAAATGGTGTCGGATTTAAAAGGATTATTTCATTAGTCTTTTATTGTAAATAAACAAAGAAATCACGTTTGTTCAAAGCAAAATACTTTCGATGGAATAAAATGTTAAAACTAATAAACTGAAATGCAAATTAAGTATTTAAGATAAAGTTGCAAAGTTAAAAAAAAGAATAAAACGATGAAAAATTGTTTTATTTCAAATTTTAATGTATCTTATTAATTAATCCGTCAGTACCAACTTTCGTAAGTGATACTTGATCGAATTATTTTTAATCTACTTATACTTAAGTATAATATTCTATACTTGAGTTAAGTAGTGTTTTATCTTATTTGTTAAGAGAAGATCCACAATATTATAAATAAAATTACATATATAATACACATTGCCATGTTATATTCATTTATACACGAATAATTGAAGATTTTGCAAAAAATGAAATATCTGTTTTAATTCATGTTTCAGTTCCTTAGACGTCGACATGAGCGATAATAGAATTTACTGGTCAGATGCGAAGCTCCGCGTGATCACTCGAGCTTTTATGAATGGCTCGGAAATAGAAGGATTAATTGATTTAGGCTTAGAATCGCCGGATAGTGTAGCAGTTGATTGGGTCGCTCACAATTTATATTGGTCAGACACTGGTACTGATAGAATAGAAGTAGCTCGAGTAAAAGGCACTAGCAGAAAAGTTCTCATCTGGGAAGACCTCAACGAACCCCGGAGTTTGACTTTAGATCCAGAACAAGCGTACGTTTTCCATAATTTATTTAAATAATTTAGTAGATAATTAAATTTCATAATTTCATTTATTTATTCTCAAAAATTAAAGTAACTTGTAACCCAATTTTTCAAATAGAATGATTTTAAAAATAAAAATGTGTTACTTTTTAAATTTTTATTTTGCAGATTTTCATTTATAAAAAATACAACCATTTTAATTTATATTTATTGCTATGAATAATTGCATTGATTAAAAAATATATTTTCGTTTTTTAATAGTTTAAATGTTATGAATTAATTTAGTTACATGTACTGGACCGACCAAAGAAATGGAGGCAGCATCGAAAGAGCTAATTTAGATGGATCTGGTCGTGATATTATAATCGGGAATATCGGCCGAGCCAACGGCCTGACAATTGATCTGTCAAACCACATTTTATTTTGGGCGGATTTGTTTACTACAGCGATCGACAGCTATGACCTTAAAAACAAAAAGAAGAAGGTGATAGTGAGTCAAAACGTGGGTTATCCGTTCAGTATCACGACTTATCAGGATTACATTTACTGGACGGACTGGAATACCGGAGTGATTGAAAGAGCGAACAAAAGCAACGGTCTCAACAGAACAAAGATGCACTATGGTCTGGAATCAGTAACGAATCTACTCGTGTACCACTCGTCGCGGCAAATTGGCTCGAATCCTTGCGCCATTAACAATGGCAATTGCACGCATCTCTGTCTCGCACTGCCTTCAAACAACTCCAAACCGAGCTCGAGCTATAAGTGCGAGTGTCCCACGCATTATAAACTTGCTCCGGATAATCGAACTTGTATAGGTAGGTTGTAATAATGCTTGATGATTTCCTGTCATTGGATTTTCATTTTCACATAAATTGGCATTGATCGTGGAAAGAGAATTTTTTATATTTTATGGTTCTAATAAAATTGCACATAATAACTGTAAAAAATAACATATATTTGAACAAGAATACAGAATCTTTTTCATTAGATTGGACTTTTTTTGTTAGAGTTTGTTAACAAATGTAGGATCATTTTTATCTGAATTTAAAACAACAAATTTTGTTGTAAAAAATACAATAGAACACAGCTAGCACTTACCATCGATAAAACAAATTAATAGCTTCAATTTATAAAATGAATTTTCATCAGTCTTATGAAGATTTTTTCACATATATTTAGTTGAATAATCTTCTATTTGTGACGTTTACTTTTTTCGATTCGTCGTCTCATGTCTCTTTTAATTTTAGACCACGAGACTTAGTACTTTAATTATGCATATTAAGATTAATAGGATTTACAAAATTAAATGAATGACTTAATTTTAAATAGTTAGATCTATAATTATGTAGTGAGTTTGAATCAAACTTTTCTAGCGGTCAGTTATAATTGTAATTCCTAACAATAAATTATTTGTAATTACAATTGTTAAAGTATTAGTATCTCTTTTCAATATTATTTGCAAAACGTCAAATTTCGTTTTCCGTTCGATTTCCCTCATAACCTAATGTGCTTAGTCATTCATCCTTTGTTATATTTTCGTCGTCTGAATGCACTTTCGACAATTTCTACTATAAACTCGCTAATGATCTTCCTTCTGTTTTCCTTTTTATCTTCTTTTTTGTCTCTCTTTTAATAGTGTTTTTTGAATACTCCACAATGCAATCTATTAAAACAAAAACAATTTTTTCAATGAACATTTAACGGCAGTTTGTTAAAAAAAATGAATAACTTACAATACAATACTCATAATTATTACACACTCATTATTAATTTTTGCAATACTCTGTCTTCCAGCTCCCCGACATTTTATGCTGTTCAGTCTTCGCAACGCAATCGGTCGTGTATTACCTGACCAGGATGAGTGCCCCGATATGATTTTGCGCGAACAAGGTCTAAAGAACGTACGCTCGATCGAGTACGATCCGATAACTCAACACATGTACTGGATCGAAGGTCGTCATGGTATTCGCAAGTCTTTGAAAAAGAAAAACGTCGTGTTTATTTCCGCAGGCAACGGCCATCCGTTCGACTTGGCCGTAGACCCGCTGGGCCGTCTGCTGTTCTGGTCATGTGCGACTAACGACACAATCAGCGTGGCTCGGCTGGACAATGGCTCGAGTCTGGGCGTGGTGGTCAAAGGCGAAGGAGAGAAACCTAGACACATAGGTGTTCATCCTGAAAAACGATTGCTCTTCTGGTCTGATATCAGCGGCCCGATAAAAATTATGTCCAGCAAGATGGATGGTAAAGAGCGCGTCATGATTGCCACGGACATCGAACAATTATCAACGTTCGCGGTCGACACCCTTGGCAATTACGTCGTCTGGGCGAATGGCCGCAACGTCGAACGCGCGGACATTTTCGGCAAAGACCGCAAAGTTCTGCACAGCATCTCGCAGACGGGAATTTTATATATGGCAGTGCTTTACGAGCATGTTTATTACTACAACAAGGACATCGATATGCTAGAAAGAGTCAACATTAAAGACGGCGGAGACAAGACTCAGGTGATGAATAAAGTGATCACGGATCTAGTGAGTGTGCGCACTCCGGACGATAATGTCATGGAGTCGCACATCTGCAGCCCCTTCCATGACTATGGCGGCTGTTCACACTTTTGCATCGGAACCACTGTGGCTAAGTGTTCGTGCCCACAGTCTCTGGTGCTGTTCAAGGACGAAAGAACTTGCAGGGCAGTGCCAGTATGTGGCGCTGATCATTTCACCTGCGCTGCGCCCAGCTCGGCGGCAGCTAAAGACTGTATCCCGTCGACTTGGAGGTGCGATGGCCAAATGGACTGCGCAGATGGCAGCGATGAACTCGGCTGCCCTGCTTGCAGCCATGACCAGTTTAAGTGCCAAAGCGGACATTGTATTGGTAATTATCTCATTTTTGATATTCCAGTTTGAAGTGATTCTCGTTTGAAAAAATGTACTGATGGACGTTTGAATTAAAAAAGTATTCGTTTTTAATTTGAATGAATTTCTACATTGAATTATATTCAATGTGGATTAATGAAAATGTATGGTTATATGAAAATATTTATTTGTAATTATATTTTAATATGCAGCTAAAATATTTTTCTTTGTAATTTATACAATTTTTTAAATGACAAATTATTATGATTTTTTATAAACATTTTATTCATAGTTTTTATATCCATCTATTTTAGATATGGTTTGGGTGTGCGACGGTACCGCCCAATGTCACGATGGTCTTGATGAACGACACTGTTGCAGTCCCGGACAGTTTCAATGTATAAGTACTGGTGTTTGTATTCCCGGGGCCGCTCTTTGTGATGGATGGGATAACTGTGCGGATGGTAGTGACGAAACAGCTGCTGCTTGTGCTTCCGCCAACAACCATCGACGAGACATTGACCCAGGCATAGATGCTGGTAAGGGCACCTACATTTTGTCGGTCCTTGTGGTCATGGGAGTGATGGTAGTCGTGGTGGCAGGATTTTTCTACAGTCGACGAAAGTCTGCAATAAACGAAGAACTACCTGACATTCTACACGATTCTGCTGGTGATCCACTTTCTCCAAAATTGAGCCGAACAGCCAAACCTCTTCTGCCACAGAAAAATGGCAGAAAAGATATTAAGCCAGAGGTGGAAACTATGAGGATGTCTACTTTCAACGGGAGCAGCATTGGATCTAGTTATGACAGGAGTCATATTACTGGTAAGATTATTAACATAGTTTTTGGATTTTGGAAAATAGTATAACTTTGTCAATAAAATATTGTTATATTGCAATTAAAAAATCTGTTAAAATTAAAGTTGTCATTTATTTAATAAACATGATAAAAAGTGTCTGAAATATTTTTTATTTGATAATACTTATTTATTAATTAAAAATATTATGTTGAAATAAATCTTAACATTAAAATTATTTTATTCCCGTTCAACACATAATGCAATTTTATATTCTCAAGTTGCATTCCTACTTTCAACTTAAAAAATAAAACTTTCTTTTCAATTTGTATTTGTTTAAATGCTCATTTTCTAATGATTTATTCTTTGTTTTAGGAGCATCAAGTTCGACGCGTGGGAGTTCCGCGTGCGGTTACCCTCAGGATACTTTGATCAACCCGCCGCCTAGTCCTGCGACGACCGCAAACTCGACCCGATACACGAGCAGTAGCGCCTCTCGGTATCGTGAGCGTCCATATCGTCACTATAAAACCATCAATCAGCCTCCTCCACCGACGCCATGCAGTACAGACGTTTGTGACGAGTCAGATGGCAACTATCCGCCGCTGTCGATCGCCCGTTACAGGTACGACGACGATGAGATTTGCGGGCCACCACCGACCCCGCGATCAGTCTATCACAGCGATGTGCCGATTTCCTGCCCGCCGTCGCCAGGTTCGCGCTCCTCGACTTACTTCAGTCCGTTGCCACCACCTCCCTCACCGGTGCCTTCGAACGTGAGTCGAGAAAAAGTGCGGCGCACCAACTCGCCAGGCGATGTACGACGATAATTATCTTCTACTTCCAATACTATAACTTTTATTTTATTGTAACGAATAGATTGCAATAATTACGAGTAATTACAATCGATTGTAATCATTCTTGTAATGTATATTGTTATTGTCGTTTTGGAATTATTTTTATGGCGTAGAAAGACTGACAACTTTCTATAGATTTTATATAGAAACCCTTGAATATACTCTTCCAAGTACCATAACTGCAGGAAACGCATTTTTAGCATACAAACTTCGAGGCATTTTATACGAAAAGTAATCGCGATATCACCGATAAGTATTCATATGTATTTACACTTACAAGTGTATTTCGCAGTGGTCGAGAAGGAACTTTTAAGAAGATTGCTCATGTGCAAAGTCACGTGACATTGCTCCATAGTTTCTCGCTGAAACATTATGGATAAGAATCAAAAAAGTTGAAACCGGTTCGTATGAAAGTGTGAAAAGTTAGATTTGTTTTAATGCCATTTTTTCGTATCATTTCTGCTGTGAAATCGAGGAAAAATTGCACGTGGCTTTGCATACATGCAATTATCTTAATGGTGTTTTTTATTACACAGAAAATATTTCAATACTGTTGCAATGATGTTTTAAAAGAGATTTTTGCGACTTGTGATATTCAGTCAGAAAAGTGGTGGAGACAAAATTGAAAATAACGATTATAATTTGATTGTACTATTTGTATTTTAATTTCTCACCGATGGATTGATGTTTGTAAATAGTCTAATATGGATTCACAAAGTAGCGACCGTTTCTTAAACTGAAAGTAAACATATGCCTTTTTAAAAGTAATATTAATCTCAAAGTATTGAGCTATTTCGAACAAATAGTTCATCACCTTTGAATTTAAAAACATTTTTATTCGTAAATGATTGTTTTAGATATACATGATTTTCAACAATTTTGTCAATTTTATAGCATATATAAATGATTGAATAATCCATGCATAAACAAAAAACTCTCATCCAAATCTAGCGAGTTGTTCAAATATTAGTCGGGACAACGAAAGAAGCACTTGATCTGAATAAAAGTGAGTCGTATCGTTGCAGCATAATTATGTATCGTACGTGCGCGTGTCAGTCGGTTTTAACAAGTACTTGGAGCCGGTGCAAATATTTTTGCAGTATTGTAATCTAAGCGTTAATTCAAATAAGGGTAAACGAATTTTGCGAAAAAAGGTTCACTTTAGTGAGCGTTAGATGACTTCCATAAACAAGTGCAAATATTTGTTTTAATTTTTAAGTTACGTCTTCGTGTACAAAGACCATGCCATTGTGCCTAAATTAGTTATATGTCATGACGTGTAAATATGTAATCTGAATGAGATAGTAAGCGTGTAAAAATGTACATTAATGTGAATGATTCGCTCTCTTTAAAAAGCAGCACGAGACCACGCGATAGTTCGCTCTACGTTTATTAATTCGAATGAATTTGTAAATAGGCGAGAAACGAACGAACGTTGTAAATGAAATAAGTACAATTGGAAATTATTTTTTGTTATACGATTGAGAACAATGACGCGTGATTATAAATTAACGTCTTGCGCCCTTAAATAAACTTAAAATGTTTAACGATCTTTCAAAAGTAGTCCGAGCAAACAACTGAAAGGTCTTTTCAGTTTTTTTCAGTTCCATTATTTATTCAGGAAAGCTGCTCGCTATGCAAGTCATAATTTTTTTTATTTAAAAAGTGCGCATGAAACAAAAGAACAAAATGATTCTCTAAAGTATCATTCATTGAATGTTTGATTGTGTTATTGTAAAATGAAAAAGCTTTATTGTATTCGTACGAATATTCTATTGATTTATATTGTTTCATTGTTAGTTGCATGTTTCGATGTTTTATTTTTTCACCTAGAGGAAAAATGACGTTATTTTTACGTTAGCAATTTTATTTGTCAACATTGCGATTTGAAGATAAAGGAATTTGACGAACCACATTGTACGAGTTTTATCAATGTAATAATCAACGACGACATTTATAGAGGAAAAACATACATTTATATAAACATATTTTTGTATTATAATATCAAAATTTTTCGAGCTTCGTATTAACATATCAGTCTATAACGAATCGTGTTTCAATACATATTATAATATATATTATGCGTATTAAAAAATATTTATCGTTAACGATGCGCGTTGGTATTAATTTAGATACTCGATTCAAAACGAAATCTCTACCTTGATTATATTTTTATTATATTAGCGTAACTGAACAAATTATGTTCCGTTAAATTATTTATGCATGTTGCATTGGGTGTTCCTGAAAAAAAAATTGTTTTTTTTTTCATTCAATTACCAGTGCCATAATTGTCACAACGTGACGCGGTGATTATCAAAATTATTAAACATTTTGTGATAGCATTGTTAAGTGAAAAGTTAAACGAATGAAACGATTTTTCGAATAAATCTAAAAGCGATTAAAGGCATATCAAATACGTCTTGGTCTCGCACCGCAATTCTTATTTTGCATCAAAGACTGAAATTAGCGGTATGTCTTTTTCACATCCGCGTCACCGCGTCTATTTATGTACCATATTTGTACAAAAGAAAGAAATAAAACTTTTGTTAAAGCATTAGCCGCTAGTTTTTTATTCATATCCAGGTGTAAATACGACTGCGCATAAAATTAAAATTACTCAATTCGCAAATGATGATTAAGTTCAACGAGACAAGAGCCCTTACTGACTTTCGTTGCAATTATAGTTAACGATTTGACACTCTTGCGAGAGAGTAATATTCATATTTCCTATTTTATTTCATTTATTCAGTTTTAATTTATAACAATATTTTCATTATTTTATGTCATTTTTGCTATCATCATTATATGAATTATAACTAGATCATTATTTTCATTTAATATTCTTGTTTGATTTCCAGTTCACAACACGAGTGAAAGCGTGTGTTTTCTTAGTCGGCTGTTGTCCAAGAAAATAGTTGGCAACATTGAGAGCCTCCCGTTTCTTACGGGAAACTTAGGTGGATCTGGCCGGTCTTTTCAGTTTGCCTCGAATAGTTGATTCGGAAATTTCATTATGTCATCGGTCGCGCTATATACGATGTTAAGAAGTCCCAAAAGGTGATTGGAATCATGATAATGGTCCCACACTCAAGGAGAATCGACTTCACAGACAGTGCCGTGGTTCTGAAAATTATGCTTTTTCGTATGATCTGTGTTCTGGAAGAATTTGTAAAATGATTTTTCACATCTTTGTAATAGAAATTTCGTTGTGCGTCGTCACAATTACTGCTGGTATGATCTTTTTGAAAATATTTTCTTAGAGTAAATAAGTCTTAAATGCATTTTCAAACTTGTTTAAAGGTTTAGTAAATATTGTGATGTGTAGAACCTTTTCAGAAGGGAAGAATTTTATATACTTGTTTTATGATTACGATTTTGAAATATTCACAGTGACTCACTAAATCGATTCCAATCGTTCATTCATTTTTTCACATTTTACAGTATCTTCTATAAAAGATAAGTTTTGTTCGTTATCTTGAAAATTAATTTCAACAAAGTTAAAAAACGCGCGTTTATTTCGAATTTTATAATCAAAAGATATTATTCTTCTGCTCGTTGTTAAGTTGGAAAATTTACAGAATATTGGAGCACCAGATAAAACGATTTTTTTCTCTCTATTTTGACAAACGCGAACACCAGTTTTCCTGAATGTAAACGAGTATAAAATAACAAAACACACAATACGTTCACTCAACTTGAGAATATTGAATGACCAAATCCAAAGATTGTAAACTTCTGATTCACAAAGGCAAAATAACGTTTTCCTTCATCATGTTTCCATCGACGAACTCTTTTATCTTTTCCTATCTTATAGATAAATAATTTTCCATTTGAAAAATATTCTACTTCAATTCATTATTCAATAAATTACAATAAAAATAATAATAAATAAATAATAAAAGAAAAAAAATACATAGAATCTCTTTATATTATTTTTTCCTCGTCAATTTGATTTATTTTTACAAACAAATTTCCATCATGATGACATTATGAGATATTTAATAGTCTGATTTTGACGTTGAAATTAATTTCGAAAGCATTAATTAGCGAGTAATTCCACGCCACTAAAAATTAAATGTATAAATTATATAGTTCAGAGTAGCGTAATCGGACAATGTTGTTTGCGGAGATTGTCACTAACACAGACGCAAGCTATGAATTAGCATGTTGTAGTTTATTCTATCCATATTATACTACTGTAATAGTATTAGATCACCGTTAATGAAATTTCTACCTGCTCTCAGTGTCGTCTCACTCGCTCATTCCCATTTTCCTAGAACGCCTTCTTCTTTTCTTCTGTCACTTTTGTTATCGTGGTACGAGTCTATAGAGCAAAAAAACTAACGCTCCAATGTTGAAGCCGAGGGCTTTTGAGATTTTCATTCCACCGTCGTACTGTTTCAATGTTTGCGATTAATCCATCGAAAATTTTGAAGAACATTTCTAATTGAAATGAAACGAATTTTATCAACAAATTATTTAAACCTCTCTAAAAATTAAATTCTGCATTATTATCATTATCATTATTATTATAAATATTTTAATTGATAATGATGATTTCACTTATTTTAATTTGAATGAAATTTGTAATTTTACAACTTTTTTCAAAAAAACAAAATTAAGATCATTTTAATTTTTGAATTTTAATAAATAGGAAATAAATTAAAAAAGTAATATATTTGAAGAGCATTTGTAGTTTTTATGACGACCTGGCGTGGGAGACCAATACCAGGAACTTCCAGTCATTTATCGGCTGATACTAATTCTTGTGTTAGCAAAAGTTTTGAAAGAGAATACAATGAGGATGATTATTATGAGACGGTTCTTTTCAAATATACACGTGAAATCTTAATACATTAAACTAAATACTCGAAGGGGAAAATATTGATAAGAACTTATAATATATATTACAATAATATTTACTCTTATTGTAATAAAAGAAAAGAAACATCTTCCGTAACAGATAGAGTAATAAATGTAAATTGGTCTTTTAGCGTATCCTGGGTTGATTTTCGTGACAGAAAAAAGTATCCAGTCTATAAATTTGTCCCAACCATCCGTAACCTTTAAGGTGGTGGATGACGCGAAAGGTGGGGCCATTGAATATCTGAACGAAGATGAGTTAGTTTGCTGGTCCAATATCCAGTACGAAAATCTTCAGTGCAAGTCTAAAACTAACAATAAGAAAAGAGTCATCCATCAAAACATTGAGGTGTTGCCCGGTGGACTCGCTTGTGACTGGTACACCAGAAAACTCTATTGGATAAATTATAAGAAGAGAACAATCGGTGTCACTGACATCGACGAAACGTACAGCAAAGTTCTTTTCTGGCAAAAGATTCTGGAACCTCGAGCTATCGCTGTTGCGCCTCAAAATAAGTATTTATTTTGGATCGATTGGGCCCAACATATTCAAATAGGTGAATGTCATTTAATGGAAATTATTGTTACATTTTAAAGCTATTTGTAAAATTAGATTGAGAAAAATGAACAAAATATTTATTTCTATTTATACGATTTTCAAAAGTTAAAATAAAAAACATAAAATAATGAAGTGCAACAAATATTTTTATGATATTTAGAAAGAGCTTCGATGGATGGAGACAAAACGTCGAGAAAGATCATTGCTTCAGACGGCCTAGTATCTCCGTACAGTTTGACGATCGATTACGAGAATAAATTAATTTACTATTCCGAAGCACATTACATCGCGTCAATGGACTACGATGGTAAAAGTAAAGACAAAATAAGGAACAGGATATCTCCAACTGTACTGACGTACATCGACGAAACATTTTTTTGGATAAATTCACAGGATCAGCATATTGAAGCCATCACCTCGAAGAAATTAAAAACCATAAGAAACATCTACTCTCAGCAAGCCGTTTATGATGTTAAAGTATGGGACTCGAGTCGCCAAATTTTGGAAGATAATCCGTGTAGACATTCAAATGGTAATTGTTCACACCTCTGTTTATTGAGTTCTGTCTCAGATAAAGGGTACAGTTGCGCCTGTCCTACTGGCATTGCATTGGTCAATAAAAACGAGTGTGCTTTGCACAATGAAAATTTACTCTTGTTATCACATGCAACGAAAATCGCAAAAATTTCCTTAGACACTCCAGATTACACAAAACTATATGTGTCTATTGCCGGAGCTCAAGGGGTTTTGGATATGGATTATGATCCCTTGCAAAATAAAGTTTACTGGTCAGATGAAAAACTCGGGAAAATTAGAAGGTATGTATTGTTTTAGTTGTTATTTTATATAGTTTTTAATGAGTTAAAAGTAAAGTTGATTTGTAAATGTGAAAATTCAATGTAAAATAAGCCTGTAAATGTAAAATTGAATTGTTGCAAGTTTATATAACTTTTAAATGAAATAATAAAAAATAAAAAAGTTCAATTTAATAAAATATCTTCTTTTACAAATAGTAAATTTGAAAATGTACTTTAAAATCGTATTTTTAGATATTTTAGGATTTTTGATATTTTTTATAAAATACCTAAAATCATTATTTAAAAATTATGTGTTTTGAATCAAGTTTCTACAAAACGTTGTATGAGTATGTGCAATAAATGCTAAGAGAAGTTTGTATAAAAATTAATAAAACGTTTTAAATCTAGATAGTTTTTTTTTGCAATGCTCAAGACAATTATATATAATTATTTATTTTGTACATTCCTTGGTATGATATAATTAATAACATTTTAGCAAGTAATTACAAATTTTATCATAAAACTGTAAAATATGGAATAAAATAATTTAAAGA
>JABFQD010002252.1:0-15678 GCA_022817045.1 Psix sp. ZL-2020
CAGTTTTTATTAAACCTTTATATTGATCATATATGAGATTTTCATCAATAATATATATATTACATATTTTTCCGTGTATCTCACACATTCGTATGACAAGTTTATTATGTATAATAAATATTATACATATACATATATTTTATATGAAGATATATGCTCTGTTAAGTTTATATACATTTAATTGATATAAATATTATATCCATTCAATGTAAATTCTATATACTTAATATGTGTTCATATACGTCATGTATATGTTTTATATACATTTCATATATACATACACATATTTTAAACCTTCGATGTATATTTTCTATAAGTATATTGTTTCAAACAGTACTAATAATATATATTTGGTTTCATAAATTTCATCTTTTTTACGGAACAAATTACTTTCATTTCGGACTTGAAGTTCGAGTCCTTCATCTTTTACTTTGTTGACGTGGTGACACCGCAATTCGTCGTACACATAAGTAATTCTACAACTCCCAAACTTAATCTCGTCATTGTCACGCGTTTGCGCGTATGTAATCTCTCAAGTAAACAAGCAAATATTTGATCAAAAGTTCATTGAACTCAGCTTTTTATTGTAGAAATTAAAATAGGAATATAAATAGATTTTCCAAAAGTTCAATACTTTGCTAAAGCGAAAGATAAAAGCGATTTGACGTAAATTTGTACGATATACCATTTTATAAGATATTTACGATCTTGTATTTTTGAAATATAAACGCATATCAATCAACTATTTGATCAAACGTTAGACATAAATTCCAATTTCTTTCACAAACTTTGCATTAAAGTTCAAGGTACAGCTAATAGGTAATGAATATCAAAGTTTATTCGCAATGGTGAAAATGGATTTTACCATCTGAATGATTACACCAGTTGATAAATTCAAATCTTATATTATATTAATTTAAATTCATAAAAATTTAAACATTCGAAAAATAAAAATAATGTAATTATTTGAATTTTATTGAATCTTTTTAATTTTTTGGGTTTTTATTGATTAATGACTTTTCATATACTTATGGATTGATAAAAAAAGTCTGCATAGTTTTGACAAAAAAGTATTTTCTTTAACAGTAACAATAATCTCGAAAATTTCAAAAAATGTGTCAATTGGCAAAATTATCAATAATAAAAATTTATGAAGAAGGGGGTATACGTTTGAAAATCGAGGTTACCCCCTCTATGGTTTATATTTCTCCGCTTTTATTTTTTTTTCTTGCAGTACCGTAGCAAAAAATATATAGTTCCCTGAACTTTTTTAATTTTCATTATTAATAAAAGGAATAAGTACAATTTTAATTTAGCACAACAAATAAATGTACAATTGAAATCATGATTATTATGAATAACATCATATTAAAATTCATTTCTATTCTTATATAAAATAATTTAAAATCGTACTGCTAAATAATTGTGCATTATAAATAGTTTATAACATTCGAAAATTAACATTAATGGAAAACAGAAAAATATATAATTTTCAGAATTGGTATATAATATGAAATATATGTATAAGTTACATATATAAATAAATACATTTCACAAAATTAAAATTTATTTTAAGAATAAAAAATTCTAAACAATATTGCATCGTTAATTTGTACTAATAATATTCTTATTACTACAAATGAAACAAATATTTCTAAACCATGACATTTGATATATAAGTTTAATTAAAATAAAATAGTTTTTCGATAACGTGATCAATTCTAAATATCAAACTAGATTCATATTAATTTGAAAACCTCTTGAATAAACGAAATAAATAAATGTTTCCAAGAAATTTATGTTTTGTCAAAATTAAACGGATTCTTTAAAAACGATTTCTTTAGCAACTTCGATCACTACACTCAAAATGCTTAATTGTGTCTTCGTGGCTCTTTCTTGCGTTTCGAACCATCTGTAGCACTGTTCGAACATTTTTAAAGCTTCTCTCGAGTTGGCGGTAGGTTCGATATTACACTGCTTATTCAAGCCATAATCTTCTGGCGCTAATTCTTCTTCAATTAAATTATTACTCATTATATTGTTATTATTCAACACATTATTGACAATCAAATCATCATTTTTAAAACGTTTTTTTAAAACTATTCTAAATTTGTTTCGTTAATATGCGAATCTATTTTTTTTCGTAAAAATAAAATCATTTTTTCCGTCGTTTTTTATACATTTTAATAAAGGATTCCACACTTCTTCAAGTATGCTACTCTTTACCTCACCCCAAGCAGCAGCCGTCATTTTAAAGCAATAGTGAAGAGTCCGTGTTTATATAAAATTACCTAAATCGACAACTTCTAGTCTTTTTTCATTTAAAAGAAAACTTCGCATGATATTTTTGTATAAATTTTTTTGACAGTTGCAATTGTTTCTTGGCCCATTGGTTGAATAATAGTAGTAATAATTTAATTATATTATAATGAGAAGTTAAAAAAAAATCTAATGCTATATTCTCAAAAAAATATTTTTAGAATTTTACTAATTTAAAAAAAAAATTTGGCCATTCAAGCTTTCTTTTGATTTTTATATAAATAACAGACAAGATCCTGTCATCTTTTAAGCAACGTGGTTTAACTGATTTTCCAATAGCTAAAGGAATTGATTTATGCAAGCCATTTGCATTTGAACAAAATAAAATTGTTACCCTATCTTTGTTTTCTTTTCTGCCGAATACTGATGTTTCAGAGCGAGAAATCAGAGTTCTGGTAGGCAGAGCTCGCCAATAAATGTCAGTTTCCTCGGAGTTATAGATATTTTGCAATGGCATGTTTTCATTCTCGATCTTTTTTTCAAATTTCTCTGAAATTATTTACAGCGACTTGATCCTAAGAAATCTTTTCGCCCTTCTTTGCATGCTCACAAATGCCATGTCTTTCGTTTAAACTTTTCTAACCATCCGTTGCTAGCTTATAGGAATATACGTAAACTGTGATTTAAATAATATTATATTAAAATGATTAAATCTATAAACGATTTATTCATAATCATTATTCTGTTCAGTCAATTTATCATAATAATATTTAAAAAATGAAAAAAAATTATAAAACATATTAGTTATAATTGAACATAACCAATACACTTACTGTAAAATCTGGCGATCCATTCAATTTTTCATTATTCTTGCGAGCTTTTTTTGCGTACTAATGGGTACATTGTGAACCCTTTTTTGTGAAAACCACATAAATAAAACCTTTTCCAGGTTTTCATTGTCGCATTATTTCGAAGATCTCTTTTTATTTAATTCATAATGTTTTACATTTTGCTCAATTGCATTTTGATTTCACATTATTACATTTTCGGTAGATGTTTAAATATTCCAACACAATCGATAATTTATTATTATCAGTCCTTAACTTTTTTATTATTCCATTTTTCTCTTCAAACGGTAAATATCTTCTTTTTGGATTGTTTTCCATTTTGATAGCACTTTTGAAAATTAATGTATGACACGATACCTAACCCGAAAAATTAGCCATTAACAGTTGATCAAAAAGAGGGTATATGTGTAACCTATAGAATATAACTTTTAGAATATAATTCTAAAGGTTATAAAAAATTTAAAATAAAATGCAAATAATTTATTAGAAAAATGCAAATATTAATCTTATATAATTATTTGAATTAGGTTTATATAAATAATAATAATTGAGTTGGCATTTATCAACAATCTTAATTGTATTTTAAATTTTATACAAAACAAATTGAGTAAACACATTTAAAAAATTGGTTAAATCAGTTGTATTCAATTCCAAATGATTTGTTCATTAAAAATGCTCTTTACGAAGAGGAACTTTAATTGTCTGCTTGTACTTTCATTAATGCTAACTTAATTTTTTTGTGAATTTTAAACGGGTTATGAAGTCAATGTAGGTTAGTGATCATCTTGATCTATTTAATAATATAGAAAATATAAATTTCGGATAAACACAAATAAATAAATATTGTAAATTCAAGATGTAACAAAAAAACAATTGTTTTTATTATCACTGTTATTCAAAACAGTATTTTCAAAAGGTGAAGGTCAAAATTGACTTTTCTTCATATAAGTGTCTTCTTCAGTCTGTCAATCTATTCTTAATTAAAAATTAATCAAAATCATCATAAATTTATTCATAATTATTCAATATCATTCTTTACTGATTAGCGAATTTCGATCTATTACTAGATAAAATCGAAACATAATTTGAATTTTAGCTCAATTTCGAGTTATTTCAATGTGCTTTTGAAATTGCATATAATGATGTGAAATATTCATATTGAAATGTGAGCATCTTATAGAACGACATTAATATATTTAATAATAATTGTAATATAATATTCATCTAAAAATAAAATTAAACTGTTTGCTTTAATAAATGCTATACAAATATTTTTAATGTATAATATTTTATATTCAGTTTTAATTAACTTTTCAGTAAAATTGAGTAACGAATCCCGTTATAAATTATATGATACTTTACCTTTGTAAATACTGAAAGACCGAATTCATAAAAATAATATAATGAGGATTTATAATATCTTTATACAAGTATAAATAAATTACGACTTATTACATTTTTAATTGTTGAAATTTTCGATAATTATCATGAAAGATTATTAAAGATTAGCATTTAGACATGTTTGCAATTTTTGAAATAAAATTCTTCATTTCATAATAGGTCATTATTATAGTCATAACTTTGTGCTCATTATATTGAATAAAATGGTCATTATAAAGACGCATGTCATTATCTGCTAAAAAAAAGTTAACATTTCCATTAAAACAATATGTTTCATTCATTTGCTAAATGTAATCGTATATATAATGAATGAGGAAAATATGATGTTTCTAATTTATTTTATAATTCTTTTATCTTGTTCTTCTGATCTGCGAACGAAGAAAACTATTATCTGATCGCATCAAAACACGATTATTTATTATTATTAATTATTAATCTAAAATTTTAAAACAAATCAGAATAATATTAATAATGAATTTTAAAAAGTGCGTTGCAGAATTATAGTCTTTTAGTTTGTCATGTTTTGACAACCTCTTTTAGAAGAATTTCAAACACATTTTTTTCCAATATTTAAACAATCAAAAATATTTTCATCTCAAGCATTCTATTCTTGGAAGCTTGACTTCCAGGAAATCGGACAATATAATGTGATTAAAAGAATATCTAGAGTTATTTTTTACAACTATCCGACATATATTCAGTATATAAATATGACTCTTTTGTATATGCATATTTATATATATGTTTGATATAAATTCTATTTATACTTCATATATGCTATATCTGTCTAGTAGAAACCTCAAATGTAATCCATATATACCCTATATATGTATTAAATATTTTCATACACGTCCATATAAACTTTATACATAAATTATATATATTATTTTCCCAAAATGAATATATATATGTAACAAATATATTTATGGAACAGACGTACATTTAATTAAACTTATATATTGATCATATATGGAATTTTCATAAACTATATACAGATTATATATGTATATTCCATATGTCACACATACACGTTCCAAATTTATTTTAAATGTGCGATGATTAGATATGTAAAATTAAGATCTCATATTTCTTTTGCTCTTATTAAAGTAATATATATGATGTATGTACTACAAAGTCATTTGTATGGATATATATGAGTATATATTATTTACTCCATATAAGTGTGTCATCCAACTTGACATAATTTGTTGTATTTTATGTATGATACATATAGACAATAATATCATATTAAACACATAACATTAATCCGTTTTAATTTTTAAATTTTTATCTTAAAATAACTGAAACATTTCTATTGAAAACACTTTGATTTCTTGAACATATAGTTTTCAAGAATAAAACACTTGAAATTAAAAGGCTTGAAAGTGTCTTGCAATTGAGGCCAAGAAATGCTAAATACAGTACGTATAAAATATGAAAAAAATGTTTTAAATTGAAATAGTTTCAGCAGCGTAATTTCATCTGAAATATAATTTTTCATAAATACTCATTTGTAATAGTAAATAAATAATAGTAAATAATGTTGATAATAATTATAATTCCATCTAATTTCAGAATGCAAGTTTTCGTTTCTTTTCTTGCATGTGCTATTTTTAACTATGAATCGTTACAATAATAATTTGATCTTGAATTATTTTTAAATAAATATGTTTAAATCCTACCACGAATTTCACTTTTTCGGTAACTTGATTGTGCGTATGAGTACAAACATGATTTCACGTGATGTACACGACTTTCACCTCGAGACGAGAATTTCTTGACGACCTATAGACATACTCACTGTTCGATAAGTTTCAACAATCTACATTCGAACAAATAACACATGCGCCATTTGTCATCGGCACGAATTTGCGCGTGAAAATGACGTCAAAAGTAGCTTGTTCTTTCGAAGAATTGATTTATAACGAAGCATGCGTGAGTGTCAAAAATGAAAACGTTGATTTTAGTGTATGGTTGTATGAATTATCGACTGACTGTGTTTTGGTAAGTACAATTATATTGTATTGTTTCATAACTAACATAAATTTTGTTTAATAATTTATTCATCACTTGTTATCTAACTTATTTATTTGTCAAATTAAATTCATCAGCCGAACAAAGAATGTTAGTACAACAGATGTTATAATAAAAGATAATTTGATTATATCTGATGACAAGATTGAAATTCGATAACAAACATAATAATACTTTGTTGATCATAATGAAGATAATAATAAAACTATAGAATTCAGCGGAGGCATTTTATCTTATTTCTACGGTTTAATGATGTCAATTCGCAACATTGTGCATTATGACGTTATTAAAGGAACACAAGAAGCATTATGCCATATATTTTATCAAAACGAATTCAAACTTTGTTGAAAGCACTAAAATATAATTTTACAAAATGGTTTTTCTAATTAGAAAATAAATTCAACAGAATATTTAAAGCTATAAAAATTGTAAACATCTTTTAGATTTTTTAGTCATACATGATTTTTAAATTTTTAATAAATTTAATAAAATATCATTAATATTTATTTAATTTATTAAATTGGAAAAGTTGTATTTTTTATAAAATATAAAATTATATTTTGTTTTTAATCTTTTTTGTTTTTATTCTAATTTTTTTGTATTCCTGTTGCTGTTTTTATTTTTAGTAATTTGATTTAGAATTAATCACAAATAAATAATTTAAAATTAGAAATATTATTAAAATAAAGCAAATTTACCTTTTAATACAGAGCTTACATTTTAATAAAAGTATTTACAACATCGCATTTCGCTTTTATAATTACGAAAATAGTTGCTTATATGTTTATGTATTAGTACAATAGAAAACATTATGTAAATATGCAGCGGCTTAACATTGTGCACTTTATTTTCCCAGATAATTTTGAAAAGATTGTATTGTGAGATGTTTTCTATTTTAGTAATGTTTTACAATTTTTTTTGTATTATTAGTCGTACATTTCTTTGAACAATAAAATATAAATCATATAGATATCAAACTGGCAATGATTAAAAGGTTTTCATTTTTTTATTACTTTATGGTAAAATGAAATTAATTTCGTTTTACCATATAGATTTTTGGTGCAAACATTTTTATTACAATACATTTATAAAGAATATAACAAAATCTTGGTTTTACAGTGTCCGTATAAATTAATAGGAAATGTTGACGAAATTGCACAAGTTGGACTCAAAGTTTTCACAGCAAAATCATTTAATTGGAGAATTTTTCGACATGAACATCCTTTCGACTCAATATCTGCTCAAAACACAAGGTATTTATATATATTTATTAGTAAATTTAAATTACGCAGTTCAGAAAAGAAAAACTAACTAGGATTCTTGCAGTAATCTTCATTGTGAAGTTCAACCTCATGTTGATGACTTCGGATTGTACAACTTGACCATAGATAAAATTGGATGTAATGTAACTACCGTGGTAAAACCTATAAACTCTTTTCTTCGTAAGTAGAATATATTCTTTTCTCTTTATTCTCAATTGTAAACATATAAATTAATTAGGGATAATTTACTGCATATTCTTACCGGCTATTCACATTAAATCATGGATTTATTTATCTTCCGGCATAATTTATTTTTCTGCTCAAAGGAAATAACTTTTATGTATTTTTTATTACTAACAAAACACTTTTCCACGCTGTTATATATATGTATAATACACTGTAAAACTTGATTGTTTTAGCACTATATATTACCATAGGAATTCTGGTGATTACATTGTCACTTTTATCATTGTGTAGAATATTCATTAGATCTATAAAAAAATCTTGCAGTACGAAACGGGATGAAGCGCCGAAGCAGATTTCTCATAAGCGTAGAATAAATTCTATCGACACAGTTCGAGGGTATAAAAATAAAACACCTCATTTTTCACAATTGCAGAATTATTATTTTACATTTGTTTCTTTATTTCTATTTTATGAAGAATCATTCATTTTTCTTTTTATTCTGCAAAGTAAAAATTAACTGAAAAAGTAGACATTTCTTGTGTTTGTCTTATTTATGGATATATCATTTTACATCTCTTTCTATTCGGGTCTCTGAGGCCATTGTATGGCTTAAAAGGCCAATAAAATATTAAAATAAAATATTTTTCAAATTCTGGACATTTTTTTATTATGGATATTATTTAAGAGAAATATATTATTGAATTATTTATTCTTTTCTAGAATCAGTATATTAGTAATGATTTTCGTAAATGATGGAGCAGGAGGTTATCCAACATTGCTACATGCAACATGGAACGGTCTTTTGATGGGAGATTTAGTGTTTCCTTGTTTCATGTGGATTATGGGTTTATGCATACCTTTATCTCTTTCTTCTCAACTCTCCAGAGGTGTATCACGATTAACCATTTGTTTATCAATAATTAAGGTACTTGCGCTCCACAAGTGACTTGAATATTTCACTCTAAAATTTATGCGCAGCGCCGATATACTACTAGCTATCAAATATTCGTTAAATTATCTCAACAAAGGGCCGATGTTTCGCTGTTGCAAAGTTACTATAACTATGTTTTCTTATTTCTAATTTCAGCGCAGTATCCTCTTGTTTCTTTTGGGAATCTCTCTCAATACTTTGGGAACTGATGCACGCTTGGAAAACATCCGCATATTCGGAGTTTTGCAACGATTCAGTATTGCTTATATTATAACCGCTTTGATGTACACATCCAAGATACACAGAAAACCCCGGAAATATCTGGTTCGTCTTTCGTGTAAACTCTACTGTTTTCTTAACTTCTGTCTTGCTTTTTCATTTTTGATTACTTTTGTTAATCTATCGCTTATTCACAGGGATCGATTAAACAAATATTCGCTGATATTTATTCCTTGTTCGTTCAGTGGATAGTAGCATTTCTTATCATTGCGGTTCATTGTTTCATAACCTTTGATTTTTCAGTGCCAAATTGTCCTAGGTAAGTGAAATGATGAAAAATGAAAAAATTCATTCACGAAATAATCTGATAAATTATGACTTCATTTGAAGATTGCTTAATATTGAATTGTTTAAAAAATGTAGAGGTTACACTGGACCCGGCGGGAGCCATTTCGACGGCAAATACGCAGGCTGCACTGGCGGTGCAGCAGGTTATATAGACCGGCTTTTGTTAGGTCCCAGTCATGTTTATCAATTCCCTGGAATTGTAACGGTTTATGGATCTCAGCCGTTTGATCCGGAGGGAATTTTGGGTAAGTGTGAATGAAGCTGGTAAAGTAATTCTCGCGAACAAATATATTTTACTTTCCTCATGTAACATCATTTGCATGTTTAATCACCAATGATTATGATTAATTCCTCAAGTGATTAAAAATAACATTGTGACTTTAAATTCAATTTTGTACCCCTCAGATTTTGAAATGTCAATTTGAAAAATTAGTCAAATTGATTAACATATTTAAGTAATTGTTACTTCACACGAAAAAAAAGGTTTTCTAGTCAGAATTTGAAAATTACTTAAAGGTTTTTTGGTTTCTATAGTTAAATTTTAATATTACAACATAAGACAAAAAATGAGTTGAAAAATTATAAAAAATTACTTTCATGCAGTACAGTAATCTTTTATTGAATTAGAAAATGATTTGACTTAGCATCTCTCGATTTTTTAAGATTCCATTCAATTAATGGAATTAGCATCTGAGCATTCTTAAATTCTAAATTTTACTATAAATTCGTCAGAATTAAACGTAAAAGATGTAACTGTTATATTTATAGAGTCAGATTGGTAGTTTATCTCGAAGCTATTAGAAATGGTATTGTAGTTACATTTTTTCATTTATATTTATGTTCATCAGCGTTTGTATTTCAGGTTGTTTGACATCAATTTTCCAAACGTTCTTGGGAGTTCAGGCAGGAGAGATTTTACTACGTTATAAAGATTGGAGAAACAGAGTTATCAGATGGTTATTCTGGGCTCTGATGCTTGGTTTCATAGGTTCATATCTCCATTTCAGGGATATTATTCCTGTAAATAAACATTTGTGGTAAGGATTTATCGAGATAGGTATCTATTCTATTCCCTCTTCATTTATATTCATCACTTCATAAGTCATAATAACTTCGAATATTCGTCATTATGTCAAAAATCGATAATGGTTGCATTTTTTTATGTAAATGAAAAACAGTTTTACGCTATAAAATAACGTAGTTCAGATAATAATGGCTATAAAAGTCGCTTTACCGGCAGAGACATCATGCGGTATGAATTGCTGATAATAATGTCATGCATCAGGATATAGTTGAGACGAAATGTACTGATAACTTGAAAGCATTTTCGATTCATGGCGTATATAATAAATATTTTATACCACAAAATTTTTCATTATTTTCAGGTCAATTTCCTTTGTATGTGTAACTACATGTTTTTGTTTAACTCTATTCACGGTGTGCTATTTATTGATTGACGTTGCTAAGGTTTGGCGTGGTGGGCCATTTAGAATTCCAGGTTGGTATATATTTGGTTTTCTTTCAAATTAAAATATCTTATTTCTATTCATTTTTTACGAATATAATTTTTAGATCGGTTAAATAACTTATAATTCAAATAATAAAAATAATAGACAAAAATAAAAAAAATTAAGCTACTGAAACTTTACATATTTATTTCTGTCGTATCCTATTTAGGCATGAACGCTTTGGTAATGTACATAGGCCATGAAATGTGTTATCAAATTTTTCCGTTCCATTGGAAGACTAGACAAATGAATACCCATAGTTGGCTTCTAGCAGAAAGTTTGTGGGGTGTTATTATGTGGATCATAATAGCTTATGTTTTGCACCACAAAAAGATATACATTAATATTTAAATTTGCAAAAACTGAACACCCGTGTTGAGTTATGGACAATTTTTTGATAATTTCCTTACATTTTTCACAAATATTTCAATACAACAATTGTAACATATTGAAAATACATTTCCGATGTAATGACACTTATTCTTTTATTTGTAACTCAATAATGTGTATCATATCTCTGTGTAATGCTTTTTACTTTATCTAAAAAATGTATTGTAAAATAAACATTTTAATCAAATTTGTAAATACAATATAGTATAAGTTATATTATTTTCATATGAAATGGTGAATAGTTGAAACTACCATTTTAATGATGTTATAAATCAATATCATCGATAACTGCAATTCAAAATTATCAAATTGAAATTTATTTTCATAGAAGTAAATTGGCACCGAAACATTCCAATAATTTCTCGAACATTAGACTCTCTAACTCTATAACTTTGTATCTGTGAAATAAAAAATAACGCTCTTCAATTAAGAATAACAAATCTGGAAAACTTAAGTCAAAAATCGATTAACTGCGTAACGAAATTGTTCGTCTTGTTGATATCCGAAGTGTTAAGTGGCGGAAAGGCCACGAATAAATGAAAAGAAATAAAATTTCGCTATTATTCTTTTGGGGAATGATGGCGGACGTAATGAGATGGAAGAGTAAGCGGAAGGTAGAACGCTTCGTTGGATAAAACTCTCGGTGAGCACTTTCGTTAATTAAATGCCGTTGTTCGGTTCAGCTGGGCGCTTTTTAATCGAGTTATCGTTTAAACTTGTGCTCAGCCGACAAAGAACCTCTTAAGCAGCGAGTTGAGCTTAAAGACCCATTGCGTAAACATATCAAGCAGCCACCGTCTTGCTAATTAGGGCCAATTACGAGGGGTATTGAGTCCAAACTTTATAACTCTTGAAACGCAAAAACTAAACCGTTACAGTCCTGTTTCGGAATGAACAGCAACAGTGATCACAAATTTTATTGTTTTCTTACGTCGAACCATGTAAACAAAACCCTAGAACTCGAACTTGCGAGAGCACAAATCTCACCGGATGTAGCCGAAAGTTTGATTCGAGAAAGTAGATGTAACTTGTATGTTTATGGACAAATTAACCAATTTGTCTAATTGAACATACATCACAGTTTAATTTAGGAAATTTAGATTTTTTACGTTTTTGAATACACATTTATTTCTAAAAGCTTTTATCTTGTTTGAACTTACTTTTTATCTATTATAATAAACTAAAAATTAGGTTAAGATTTTTAGATTAAGTTGAGATAGGGTTAAGATTTTAAAATAGTTATTTTAATTATTATTTTGTTATGGGATGAAATGCATATATAGAAGTATCCAAAAATTTTGGTTCAAAGAAGTTTGAGACTTTTATCACGAAGGGTTCCTGTTTATTAGGAATTTCGCGAGTGCAAATTTAGCTCGCAGTAACTTTTATCGGCTAAACAGACTGGAATATGACAAAAGGAAATCTTTCGTGCACAATGGATTACTTGTTCAAAATGTTTGTTTGTCAAATCAAAGAAAAGCGACTTAATTTATGCGAAAGAGTTTGATCGACTGACGGAAACACTTGCGACAAAGCGAACGAGCATCTTGAAATCATAAAATTCTCTTCTCTTTCATCTTGAAGCGTAGTCAAATTTTTCATGAACTGCCTGGAAGAAACATTTGTCTCTGTTCTTCTCTTACCCATTGCGTAACTTTCCTTTTTTTCTCACTTTTATATTTAATTAGCGTCCTTCTGTTCGTCCTTGTTCCCCTTCATTTTCTAGAAAACCTTTTTACTGAAACTTATAGAGACGCGACGTTTTATTCGTTCATTAGTTACATCAGCTGGATTGAATTTTCGCTTTTCTGAATTGACGAGACAACAGATCTTCGTCGTCTGTGCAATGAAGACAGAGACAAATTGGAGAAATCTATATGTCAGTTCGCTTTTAATATGTGTCATTCATTTCCATCTTGCATACTTCTTCTCATAGTAATCAAGTAAGTTATGAAATTCTCAGTTTATAATGAAAGTTTATGAAACATTCAAATATTTATCCTCAAAATAGAATTAAAATCATATGAGTAATAATTTAGAAGAAAAACTGGTATATGAATAATAAAAATAAAGTTGCTGTTAAAAATAAGGTATGGCAAACAAAAATTATCGCACATTTAAAATTTAGTTATTCCTTGTTTTGTAAAGTTGTAGATGCATCCTTATTAGTTGGAAAATAATTTTGTAAAGGAATGTGTACATACATATTTCTCATATGAATGAATTTGCCTGTAACGTGAAAAGATTGCATGTTTCGTTATCTCTAATGCAACTAGCTTTTAATCTTTACTGTGGAATCATTAATGCCTTATAGGTGAAGACATTAAAGTAGAATATTCATGCAACGTGCGAAAAGAAAAAGCATAAATTTTAAGCGTTCATTTATTACAATACAAAAAATATCCAAAAAATGTCTTCCTGTCTTAAGGAGTTAGCGCTTTCAATTAGGTCAGTAACATTGATGTAGCTTATAAATAAAGTTTCTTTAAGTCTTATTTTAAGACATCTTTTCTGTTTTGAAAAGATAATGAGGATTCAAGAGGACTTCGAAAATAAGATGCTAATATTCTGCTATTTATTTATATATTATAAATATATGAAAGATTTTTTTATCCTAACTTTAAAATACTTAAAAACTTTTAATCAATTAAGTACACTTTGTTTTGAAATATTATGAAAACAAATTCTGTTTCATTGATATAATTAATAGCTTATTTTAGTTTAAACAAAAACTTACTTTCTTAAAAGAACTAAACATATCTTATATGTAATTTTTTAAGTACATTTTTTTAAAAGAAAAACTGAAGAGTATTTTTTTAACTTCAAGTTGAAACATACAATTGGATAGAATCTAATGATTATGATGTCAGAACACGTAGAATAACGGAAATACAAAATATCTTTTTTCAATATCTATATCGAAAATGCCACCTTACATGAAGAAAGAAGGATTGAAGTTGAATTTAATGTCATGGATTTCGTCCTAAGCTAGCTGTGGCAAAGGTTGTATAATGATTTATGTAATGGATTATTTCATGAAATAAGTCATGAGTTATGATCACTGATATAAATTATGATATGGGTCGTGTAGTGATTTTTTCTTTAGTTTGATATTGTATCATTTCATAAATTTTTGTATTAATAATATCTTAGGTTATGTCCTTGCTTATGTCAATACATATGACTCAGAATTTTTTTATTTATGTCTTAAAGTATGTCATAGTTTCTAAGATAAGAAATGTCAAACAATATTTACAATGTATATATAATACAATGTCACAGAAGTTGAATTTTGAGTTATAACATAAACAGATTATTAATCATTTTAATTAGTCTTTTATGTTGTTTTATGAGTCAAATATGATTTATTGTGTCATAATTTTTTACGCTGCTTATATCAAAGATTGTGATATAAATATGAATATCGATTGTATAACCTATAAAACTTATGGAGTAGCTTAATCCATTTAAAAAATAATAAACAAATTTATATTACAACTTATAAATTATGACACATAATATAATGAGTCATATATGTTATAACTCAACACAATTTAAGTTATAAGATAAATAAAAATTCTAAATATACAAAAATATACTTATATACATTTATTACACATGCTAAATGTTTGTTACATATACACTACATATATGTCGCACATATAATACTTATATGTTACATATATGCAGCATGCTTTTTGCTTAAACATGTGATACATCTTATGAAGTATGATATGGCGTACCTCATCTTAATCTGACCTTAAAATCTATAACTTAATTCGTAACACAATTAATTACATAAATCATGATATAACTTAGTCTTATGGTGACATAATTCTAACAATTTTTACAATATTAACTCTTGAAAAATGTTCTCTAAGAATTTCTTGTTAATTCCTATAAGCAAAGATGCATGAATTTTCTTAAATTTTTCAAAATATAAATGTTCTTTTTATTATTTCCCAGTACATCTTTCTTATAAAGATGCACACGTGACATAAAATTTAGTTTTTTACGCCTTCACTATTAAAATTTATTGTATGATGTCATATCTCTAAATAATGTTAAAAATTCCCATATTGTTTATTCATTAAAATGTCGCCGAATAAGAAACATTTAACTTTTTAACACATATATTAAAATCGATGTTCAATGTGTATGAAAAAAATACTGTCAGTTATTTACTGTGATAGTAAATTAAATAAAACGCACCATTTGTCGACTGAAAGTTTCCTGCTTTTTGCCAGTGATGAAAGCTTCCACTTAGCACTGTTTGTACAAGCTTGCAAAAA
>JABFQD010002253.1:0-15677 GCA_022817045.1 Psix sp. ZL-2020
ATAATAAAGAAATATTGATATATAGAGAATTGAGATGAAGTTAATGGAATACAAAAGAAGAATTTGATTTTTTGTTCCAAAGTGATATTTTCATACAAAAAAAAATCTTGAGATTTAATTAGCTCTGATGTAAATCTAATTAGATCTGATTTGGATTTAATTGGATTCAATTGGACTTCAATATATTTGTCAAAGTCTGAATTTTTTCCAAACGTGAAACAGTTTGATTTCATTAAATAAATTTCGTTGAATTTATTTCCCATTAATTCTTATTCTTAATTTAAATTAAGAGTTAATCAGATCAAACCCAAATAAATTCGATCATATTTGGTTGAAATCACATCCGTTTAATTTTGGACGAATAATAATTTGTTTAAATTTAATGATAAATAATTAAATTTGAATGAAATTCAGATTTTTTCACATTATTTCACATAATTAGGCTCATATCAGACTAAAGTTTAAATTTTTTTCTTTGTTCGAATTTATTTTCGAATATAAACATGTATACTGATCTGATTTAATAAAATTAAATTGAAGTTTCTGATTTTAGTAAGTTTAATAAAATGATAAATAATTAGAAAACGAGCCTAAAAGTAATTATTCAAGGATATATAATATAGGAGTAAAATAATACTCTGTTAGAACAAGTAGAATAATTGAAACACATTAATGTTATTATCAATTCAATTAAATGGATAATCATATTTCTCAAAATTTAAAAATAGCCTCTTAATCTACATAAAGAAAACTCTCAACTATATCTAAGTAATTTTGTGTCTTTTATGGCAATCCAAATATATGATCGTAACGCACATGGCCATCGTTAAGATGCTAGGCGACATGTTGCTTCGCGTTGTTCTTTTCCGACTTTCGTAACCGATTATAAAATATGAATTAAATATATAAAAAAAGTCTCATAACTTTTCAAATTAATTTATAGTTTAGGATGTGAATCGAAAATTAATCACTTCTGACAATATTTTGGTGCTAATTTATTTTTAATAAATATGGTTCAGATGTCGTTGATGATATGAGTAGAAATTTTTTCTACAAGTTCAAGTCAGAGTAAGACATTTGATTCACTGTGCATGACATATTCTTTATTATGAGCCATAGTAACCATTTAATGAAATAATCGTATCAGCTTGTATTATAAACAATATTTGTTAATATAATAAATATTGTTTGAAGTATTAAAACGTCATAACCAAAGTTAGCAACATTAAAGATTTTTTCAATTACGTTTATTAAGAAGATTAACATTAATAATTTTCTTATTTTTATTACACATTTAAAGACGAAACTGGATATTTTTAGATTTTATTTAGCAATATTGTTTGAACGAATATTTTTGTAGAGAGAAAATTACGTAAATCTTCAAACTTATAAAATAAAGTAAAATACGATATTATATTATCTCGTAAACAAAGAACCGATCTATACTTAACAAACTTGATAATTATTGCTTTATTTAATTTTATTAAGCTTATTTATATAAATAAGTAAAACATATTTTACAAAACAAATAATATTAAAAAGCTAATTAAAAAAATTGTATGACTTTTCTTAATGATTCCGACACATGTTTTTGTAAAATATTGCTAATCAACTGTGGTTGATTGAGTTTGATATACATTTAGTGTAGCGGTTAAGTCTCCTGTTAATTGGCTTATCACTAATAACACAAGTTTTTGTTCCATATTTGGTAACAAATCATTTAATAATATAGGAATTTGATTGAACTTTGTTAAAAAAGTTTTTATTATTTTCCATATTACAAGAATTATTTAATAATTATATAATATGAAATGAAATCTACCCAAAATGACGGTTTGTCGATAAATACGAAACCGTAGTAATAAATTATAAATTGAATAAAATGCTTTAATTTTTGAAATATACACATAGTATGTATAAAATAATCACATGTTCTCTAAATGTGAACATTTTCGTAAGTTTATTGCAACTCGTCATTAAAAAGTATTATTAAAATGGCCAAATTTATTGTGTTATAATTGCATGCGCAGTCATGGTAACATGTTATGCAGATTTAGAGATTGTTCCATATGCACGGGAAAATACAATACAGCTTTGCACATGAATCGGCCTAATTTAACTTGAAATCCGGTAAGTGAAAAATCATTTAAGATATTTAAAGGCGAGGGTCTAATCAAAGGTTTGATAGCATTTTTATCTTTCGTCTCACAAACATATGTTCATTTTTGCCAGTGCAGTTTTGTTAAGCATAAATACATAGATATTAATACAACGTAATTTTTCTTCATTTAATTTTTATTTCAAAAGAGTTTGCTTGATTATGATCACTCTGCGATAATATTTTTCACCGACAAATATTTTGCTGAAATAATGTCTTTTTGTTCACTATTGAAAACACCTATTGCTGTCTCTTTTCGAGAAACGCTATTGAAATCTCAGTAAACATTAGATTCACAAATCCAGCATTTATATTCCTATTCCAGAGGATATTTTAATTAGTTCAGTTGCGACGATGTCGATACTTTTCAAAAGGTCAAATCTAGTTTTGTTATGACAAATATTACTTATGAGAAAACATCGTTTAGCTAGAATAGGAACATATTAAAAAAATTGTTACTATTAGTAATTTAATGAAAGTTTAATTAAAAAAGATAATAATTGGATAATTTGTAATTTTTTACCATTATTAAAGATCAATTAATAAAAATCTTATTAGTAAAAACCTTCTCAATTAGGAAATTGAGAAGATAAATTCAACATCGAAATTAAATTCTGTGTGAGCACAATTTTTAAAACAAAAGTTTACCATAATACATCGAGACATAATATTATGCGTTTGTATCTCTTTTAAATAGGGATACAAACAGAGGAAGGGATACCTTAGGGAGAATAGGGGTGCCTTCAATATTCTTGAAAGTCAGCTTTTAGGCGTGTCTCATGTTAGAAACTAGAAATCTGAAAAATTTCGATTTGCAGAAGTCGAATAAAAGACTTTTCGAAAACTGTTCAATTTTGGTAACTGAAATAATGAATACAATTAAAAGTTAAATGCTACTATACATATATATATATATATATATGTATAGTCTGAGAGAAAACTAACTGCATAGTGAAAATTAGAGCTGATTTTATGCTTTGACAAAAGCAGGTATTTACAATAATGTTAAATCTGTACATAGTTGCGGGCAAATTTCATGCATTGCATTGTGTGCTAAATTAAAGACTCCTCCTGTGAAATAATAAATAGTATCTGAAGTATCTACCAATCCTGACGCAACCAAAAAGCATTAATTAGATCTTTTCAAAGTAGGGTAGTTAATATCAGATTTAGACAAAATTCAGGTCCAATTAATTTTCATTAAATCAGATTTTTTCCCTATATTTCATTATTTGTTTAATACTGAGAAACGTGTGTAGATTGTTATAAACGTTATTGTTACGGTTGGATTATTATGTTTGGGGTTGAAAAATTAATAGGCAATTATTTTTTGGTTTCTAAAGAGACCAAGTTATATGTGAATCTCGCATACTTTGAGGTTAAATAGGAGACTCTCCGTTGTATCTACATTGACTCACCGGCGCCTTTTGTAGCTGTGCTAATTAATTTACTGGGTTCGCCTGCGCCAACTCTATTATGAGCTGTTAAATGAGCGATATATGAAGATCCGCATTTCAACCCCGTCAGCGTAACTTCTGTTTGCTCAGGGGAAAGTGCGATTTCTTCCCATCCTCCTTGGTCCCTTTTGTAGCTTAACACGTAGCCTGAAAAATGATGGTTTTTCTCTTCAAATATTTTCCTCAGATTCTAGGTTCGCTTAATAGGAATGCCTCCCATGCACGAAGCATAACGTCGTATTCAAATGACTTAATATAAATGAAAATCGTTACTGAATACGCCAACTTGAATTAACATTAAGGAAATTTGTGATACATCTTACCTTGTATGGTCGCGCCTCCGTTGTCTGGGTGATTCCATTTGAATTTAATGCTGTCAGTTGTCATGTACTGTAGTTTCAGCATCGGTGCTTGTGGTGGTAATACGACGATTAGTGTATAAGTGATAGAATCGTCGCCGAATAAATTGCGTGCTGAACAAGTGTAATTTCCTGCAACTGATTTCTCCAAACCTAAAATACAGATATCAAAATAATATTAATTACCCTCGTTTACAAGATCTGATAATTTTTACTAGAAAAGATATTTCTTGAATTTGAATTAATTTTAGTATAAACAAATTTGGTTTATATTCAGGTTAATTTTAAATTTGATCGAATTTATATTCATAGGTTTTTGCATGCTGATAAAATTAAATTATCTATGGAATATATTTTTCTGGATGAATAAATTCAAAAGGCTTCTCACCGTGTATATTTAAGTGACCATCCATAGTTATTTCATGGTGTCGCCCCGAAGTAACTTGGTTATTTCGATATGTCCAGATAGGACGAGGTGTTGGATTACCAACAACTAAGCACGATAAAGTTACTGAAGATTTTACTGGCTTTCTTAAGATTTGTGAGAATGAAGCAACCCTGGCTGGAGCTGATAGAAGTATTTAATCATTTATATTAGATTGCTACATTTTGTAAAGTTAATTTTATTGAGTTTATTAGTGTTTAAATAAAATTAATTTCAATTTAAAATAAGATAAACTTTTAATATGAGATGTATCACTATTTTCATTACTATTACCATGAATAGGTATATATATATATTAATTATTAAACAATTAGCATTACAATGTTTATGAGAATAATTGAAATGAAAACAGATGTTTTAATCTAATAATTTGTTTACAGCAAGTGCTGGATGATAAACAAATACGTCTTTGTTAATTGTCACGTTCTCTGATTCTATACAATAATTTTTGAACCAAATTTTCAACCAAGCATCATTTAATCAAAGTAATTATGTTACATCACCTTTACTCGCTGTAGTTTGAGTAATAACGGTCGTTGATTCTCCTTCTCCAACTGTTGTCGTAGCGGTTATCCAAAATTCATAAAGTTGTCTAGAAGGTGATGTATTTCTAATTAATGTATCCCATAAAATGAGGTCTAATCTAGTGAACTAATAGAATTTCATTGATGATTACAAATTTATAGCACAATACCTATACACAAATTTGAATATTCAAATAAAAAATATATGCAAACAAAGTCTGTGATATATATTTATCTGATATTGTTGGAATAATGGATTCATAGCATTTTAATTATTGAATATGATCTTCATCAAAAGCTTAAGGAAGGAAGATCTCTGTTTCGATAAATCTGATTGCCTATTATACAAAAATTTAAATTAATTGAAATTACATCCCAAATTTGAGATCTCTTTAATAAACGACTGAATAATCTAATCTGAAATGAGGGTTGAGAAAAGAAAAACTAATTGCAGTAATTGAATTGCAAATGATTAATTTAGTTTGACAATTAATTTCTATTGTCGATTCAATTAAACGTTTTAAAAGCCAAGATGGGATCTATCTATCGACGGCATATTCCGCAATGCACATACACACCGTTCTCTAAGTCCCCGCAATTCCATTGTTAAGGTATCTGTCGGCGATGTCGGAGGCTCGTGCATAGTATGCGTGTTGTGCCTACTGGATCCTGTCTCACGACTGTAAATCGTGTATCGTGAAACCAATCCGTTCGGCTGCAGAGGTGGTAACCAGGATACCAAAATACTCTCAGCTGTCAAAGCCAGAGCTTTGATGCCTGCCGGTGGTCCTGGAACTGAGTAAAATTTACGTAAACATGAAATCAAATTGATGCACTCGCATCCACTTCAGTGACAAATATATTTCTCGACAGTTGTCATCGATTTTTAAGTTGCAGCTTACCATCTTCCTCGGTTGCGCAATAAATTGCGTTGCTTAATACTCCGTCGCCAGCCGCGGTGTATGCCAACACACGAATCGAATAATTCGTGTACTTATGCAGAGTGTGCAAATACGTCTCTGGATTGGCTATTTTCTTGACTTCTCCAACAGTCGATATTTCCACTGCAAAACATAATTACTTGAAAATACGCGACCATTTCATTCGCAAAATATTTGATTAAATATCAGGCAAATACATTTGCAATCGTTTTTGTTTGGGAACTTTTGATTAGAAAATAATTTTCATTTCTTCCTGAAAGTATACATTTATATAATATTTGTTATATTTATATTATGCTCATTATATATTTTTATACAATGTTATCATATTTTTTATTTAATATTCTAAAATTAATTTTAATAAATTACGCTCCCAGCAAATGAATTTTTCAATAATACATTTTCATTGTCGCGGATAGAAGATTCAAATAAAATATTCAGTCGTAATCAAGGCTGCTATTAAGCGACAGAAAGACACGACATCTCGGAACAAAATGTAAAGAAGTTGAATTCGCGACGCTGGTGGAGTTATTGGACAATTTATAACTTACTGTTGTCGGTGGGTACAGGCCTATAGAAGACTTTGTATCCTTGAATAATCCCGCCGTGTTGATGAGCAGGTGGTGCGCGCCAGGAAACTTTAACACTTTGAGATGTTAACGGCGTACAGGTGACCTGGGTTGGTGGGGCTCCCGGAACTATGAATAAGGTAATACAGAACTACAGCACTCCGGTGTCAGATAGCATTAACTTATATAATTAAAATATAACAGAAAGAGAAGTTCTGAAATACTTTAAACTTCGCGAATGAAATAGAATTTTAATGCAGCATATCTAATTTTGCATCATCCCCTAAATTGCACGTATATCGACACTTTGCCATGTATTTATATATGCAAATGGGTCATTATTTTTAACGTGTTTTCAGTTTAAATCATAGTTATGTATAAAATAATTATTACTTAATACAATGCTGGAAAATATTATTATCAATTTATTGTTAATATAATTAGGTATTGTATAAATAAACAATGTTACATTTTAGTAAAGTAATATTAAATGAGTATTGGTCTTCTATTATAAATATAATATCGGATATAAACATGTTTATTTAATTTTAAAAAGCTGTGTTGAAATGAATGTTTGTTTTTGATGTTATCGAAGTTGCTATAATATTTTATTAACATTCAAAGCATATTATATTACTATAAATATTGCTAATGTAATTTTTATTACTCAAAAGAGCATGAAAGTTTTAATTATTTACATTACTGGCAATTTATTTAAAAAACGCACATTATATATTTTAATCATAATTGTTGTGATGTTTCAAAATGCGATGTATTCCTTTATTAGCATAATAATAAACAAGCATTTTTTGTGTAAATATAGTATATGGATACCGAAAAATTGTATTGTTAAAATTGTAAAAAATGAATTGCAATGCATGTACATTGTAATTAAGTTATAATAATATTGAACCACATTAATTTTAAATAACATTCGTTTTACGATGTGAAATTATTTACAGATGTTTTTAATTCCGTTTATTATAATTTTGCATTGAAGCAATATTACAAAGTATACATTTTTACCTCCTTCTTGCGTTGTTCCTACGACGGGTGTACTGGCTGGTCCACTAGCAATGCTATTGAAAGCTCTGATAGAAATATCATATTTAGTGAAATTTCTTAAGCCCGTTAATTGGACTGTACTGGTTGCTCCACCGCTTACTGTTAAGCTTTTGCTTTGATTAACGCCAGAAGTAGAGGATGAATGTTCAGACCATGTGACTATATATCCTAGCAGCTCGCCATTGCAGGATTCCTTCGGTGGCGGCTAGAATAAATACGTCATTATTTGCTATTTAAACATTGAAAGTTATTTAATCCATTAAACATCATCGCACATCAGTACCTGCCAAGTAACAATAAGTTCTCCCGGTCCAGCGGAAGTGACTTTAATATTTTGCGGCGGTTCCGTAGGAGCTGAAGACAAATAAGAGTGAAGAGGATGAAACAATTGAAAAGCAGATTCTTAATTGAATCGAAAGCCGAGCAAAAGTGTTTATTTTAGAGAAACACGCAAACAATTATTACTTACATTCTTCCTGGGTTTTGGCGACCACTGGTTCAGTTGGTGCGCTCGCGTCTATGGAATTTACGGCAAAGACGCGAAAGGTGTAAGTAACCGCGGGATGAAGGCCTCCCACTGAAGCGATCTCTTCGTCCATATTTGTGGTGTCGAAGTGCGATAGATCTGCTAGCACAAAAACGTCATACATAGCGTACTCTCATTTGCCGGTGAATTGACTTTATTTGAAGCAGAGAGTGAAACAGAAATTCGGTCGGATTGACTTTGCGAGACTGGATAATCGAAAATTCAACCGGACAATGATTTTCTGTTTCCGTGGATGAGCAAAAATCCATTATCATCCCGGTCTCAGATTTCGTTCCACGTAACTCACCGTTTTGCGTTGAACTGGCTGCCGAGGCTGCATTGTAACTTCCAGGGGTATATGTGACATTGTGTGTTTTTGAGGGCTCCCAGTCTTCCATTATTCCATGGCCGGATCGATATTGAATAATGTAATGACGCAGCGGACTGTTGCCGTCGAAGGATCTTTTCCATGATAATCGAATGGCTCGGGATCCTATTTCTATGACTTCCAAGGAGGTCGGAGGGTCTGGCTTCTCTGAAATTAAAACGCTTATCCGTCAGAGGCTGAATATTAATCAACTCAATTTCCGCGATACACATAATTCGCACTTCGAGTCAGACTTGCGAGTGACTCGTCGCACTAATTGAAGCAAATTGGAAGGGCATTGTTGGGTGTATGGCGAGTTTGGAATCTCGAACGATGAATACCTTGGACCGCTAAATAAATGAAATGCTCGCTCCTTCCGTAGGCATTGTCTGCGGTGCAGCGATAAACACCGGAATCTTGGCGGTCGCTCGAGCCGATAGATAATTGAGACCTCAGGCCATTTTCCGTCTTTACCTGGCTGATACTCAGTCTGTGGTCATTCGTATCAAGACGATTGCCATTATGCATCCACAGCACTTCAATGGGATTGTCTCCAATTACAGTACAGTCAAGGATTACCGCCTCGCCTCGGCGAATAGTCACGTTCTTACTTTGGTACTCGAATCTCGCTGGTTCTGGACAAATAAATAATACTAAGTAACGATATTCAAATATTCGATTTACTGTTGGGTTTGTTTTATTGTATAAATCTATATCATGAATTCCGCGCATGCCATTGGCACAAAACAACAGAGATCAGATTGCAGCAGTTGCAGCAAATATTGCGGCTTGTGTTTTCGACGAAGCGCCGATATCACGAAATTGATTGCAGGCGTGTTAATAAGTTAGAATGCAGCGTTTTACGCAGCCTTATTCACAAATAGTCGCGTCCGCCAGGCAATTACTCGAGTGCTGCACACAACTGCACTGGGTGAAAATTATTTGCCGTATTGGGAAAAAAGGAAGAGAGAGAAAACAGAGGAAATTTGAACGAAAAAGTGCTGATACGCAGGATGTGCTTTGTAAGCGCGCTATAGGTGATCTTGGGCAAGTTGAAAAAAGTCTGTTTTATCTTTATTTAAAGTCAGTGCAAAACTTAGCGAGCAGTCTGTTGGAAACAATATGTTTCGTGATTTCTCGACTTTAATCATCGGAGGTCATTATTTCTCTTAAAAAGTGAAACGTATTTAATTTCCGAGAAACTACAGTGGAATGATTTCAAGTATTTCGCAACAAATTCTCTCATTTATACAATTGGAAGTGTAAAATACCGCCCGAAAATGGCAAACCGTTAAACAACTGTTCCAAGTTAAAAAACGATTGTACAAATACGCATAATTATAAAAGAAGCAAAAAGAGTTAGGTTTATCGATTTTCAATTTGTCTGTTCATAATGAAGTGAGTTTCTTATTACCGTTGACAGACACATAAATCACTTTGCTGAGCCCGGAACCGATGCCGTTCGTGGCTCGGCAAAGATAATGGCCTTCGTCCTGCGGTTCAGCAGAGGCGGTCCAAACAGTGTTGTTGGGCGCAATTGCGAGTCGGCCATCGGACAGTGGCTGATAATCGTACGCAGTTCTGCCTCGACCCCGAAGCCACATGATCTGCGGCTGTGGAAAACCTTTTGCCTCGCAGTGCATGTTCAAAGGGTTACCTAAAAGCGCCGCGACATCCTGCGGCTCGTGAATCCACTGAGGCGGCACTTTTACCAATAGTTGTGCCGTTTGATTGACTTTCGCGGCGGCGTTTGACGCGACGCACGTGTACTTGCCGCTGTGTCGCGAGTTCAATTCTTTGAATACCAACAGACTATAAAACTCTTCTTTCTTCTCTGTAATCTGAAATGATAGCGCGCAACAATGAAGATAGTTTTGCAATGTCATTTACTAGAGTGGAAGGAAATGGGATGATTAATTAAGTTTTTTATTTACTTACGTTTCAGTGTAATTAAAATGAATAGCTCACCTGTAATGAAGTAGGCAGAGACTCGCCATCTTTTAACCAGGAAAAATAAACTGGCGGATCTCCTGAAGTGACACTGCACATTACTTGAGCGCGACTTCCTTCTTTAAGGTCTGAAGGAAAAACTAATGGACTGACGATGGGCGGACCTGATGACAAATTTAGGACAAAACATTAATGTAAGTGAATCATCGAGTTCGCAATTGAAATATTTTATTTCATCTAAGACTTTTGTTCACATTTTTTTATGAAAATAATTAGATACATGTGGTTTTAAGTAGCTCTGAGTCTCTTCTAAATTTCTAAATCATAGTTTATGTAGATGATAAGTTATACGTAATGGTAGTAATACATTTTCTGAAACTCACTGTAAATATATTTCAAAATGTGATAGAAAAATCTATGAAACAATGTCATATGGTTAAATTTAAATTTTTGGATTAGTTCTAAATGTTATACTGAAAAAATATTTTAGAAAACAATGATAATGTTTGAAAAAAGTGAAAACAAAATAAAGTTCTTACTGGCAAAGTACATAATTTTGTATTTTAGCAATTTTCAGTAAATTCATTTTCATTAGTTTTCAATCAGATTTCAATAATGTTGTTGTTGATTTCAAAATAAAACAAATACAGTATAGTTAAGTACTATCAATATCAGTTAAGTTAAGTTAAGTACTATCAGTATCAATTAAGTGTAAACATTTTATTCTAAGAAATTTGATAATTCCTTTTTTCAATAATGATCATATTCATTTATCAAATCGTTATATACATCAAATTTCAAAAATAGTTATTATAACTTTTGAATCAATAACGAAATTTGGAAAAAAAACTATCACAATAAACTTAATAATAGATATTAATGTTGAATTCAGAAATTGTCAATACTTATTTCAAATATCATACAAATTACGAGTCGCTAAAAACTGATTATCTTTCATGTTTTCAACGAATAAAACAAATCAATTGATTTGTATTATTTTTTCGATTGGACGATTTGTTTGAGTTATCACTATGATTTTATTTTTAGAAATAATATAAGTGAATTATTGGATCAATTCAAAAAGAAAAGAAAATATATCATGATATTTGAATATATTTTAGTATTGTTTTTTTTATTTTTGAGTGTTGAAATCAGAACTGCACATTCTTTCAACTAATCAAGTATCAAATTACCTAGAGCGTGAATCGTACAATGCAATTTGTTAAATCTATCTGTATTTGAATCTGTTTTTATCTAAACATAGGTGGTTCTGATAGAATGCAATTGCATTAGAATGAAAGAGTAAAGTTAATTGATTTGGATACATTGTCGAGAGTTAGGATAAAATACTAACTGCTGACGGTGAGTTGAATATCTCTGCTCGCCGATTTGCCAAGCCCTGTTCTTACTGTACAGGTGTAAGTGCCATTATCGTTAGAAGCGACCTTTGAGATAGTCAGGTGACCCTCGTTATCAACCTTGTGTCTCACGTCAAAAGGGAGGGTGACTCCTCCTCTGGACCACTCTACCGATGTAATAGGATATCCTGAATAAGGACAAGCTATCGTGGTATCGACACCTGCTATTGCTCGCACTGGTCCGATTGATCTAATATAAGGCGGACCTAAATCAATATTTCCAAACTTTATTTTACGTTATTCAACTTTAACAAAAACTATAATTACAAAAATTATTATTGATAACACAATGGATTATAATTCTTTTTCCTTCCAAGTACGTAAACAAATATAAAAGCGCTGAATAAATAAGACAAGAAGCACTTAATTATTTTCATCCCGTTTTCAGAGACTTTGAAGGAATAAACTGAATTTTGTAAGGAAGCTAAAGGGTAAGTAAATAGAAGAAAAAGCAAGAACAAGGCTGCTTTTTTAAGGTAAGCCTTGAAGACATTTGATGACAAAATTTAACTAATGTATTTTATTTTTATAAACGTGTATTACCCCTTTCAACGTCAGGCTTTATTCTTAGTACAAGGCAATGTAAATGCAAGTACTTAAAAATGTAAATTCGCACGCCTACGTTGCAAACGCTTAACCGTCTGCTGACTTTCAATACCTACAAAAATCTTCGCACGTGATACAAAGCGCTGGGATACTGAAGCTCCCTTAAGAGAGATTTTTTCAAGCAGTAAGAATTAGAAAGTAGGAGTTATCTATGTAGTAAATTCATTAAATTTTCACGAATTGATTAATTGATGTTTTAGTTTATTTTACGTAAATTCATTTTTATTTATTTTTAATATAATCATTAAATATTTTCAAGCAAATTTTAAATTAATTATATATTTACTGTTATACATTACTACACATGTGTTATTTGAATTTTCTATAAAGTTCACTGATACGGATTAAAAATAAAAATGCGTTAAGTTATTCTATTTTATGTTGTTCTAAACTATTTTTTTATTTTCCACTATGTTTTATTTTTTTATATGGTATTTATATTTTTCATATAATAAAAGAGAAATTTTTAGTTTTGTTAAAAAAATATTTTTGTCACACATTTATAATACTAAAAATATAGTTTTATTTCAACATCTTTTACCACCAATTTTGCTATTGAGAAAATCCTCTTTATTTCTTCCGAAAATCTCTTTTTATATCCTGCGTGTCAGAAGTAATAGGATTCAATTGCCATCAAGAATTATGGAATTTCATAAAAAAGACTCAATAGCTATTATGACAGAATTATATGAGATGGTTTTAAACATATAGAGAAAATGCAACTGTATTATATATGCAAATATTTTTAAATAATTAATATTGAAGAACAAAGCAAAAACGTTTTTTTTGTGATAGTTGGACAATTGTTACATTTATTCAGTCATCTCTCGGAGCTAAAATGTTTAATGAAATTACTTTCAAACTATACCAAAATATTCGGTTGGAAAAATTCTTTGCGGTAGATCAAAATTTGATTTTTCAGTTATAAATAAAGAATCTATATGATGGATTACGTCATATTTCAATTTTTATTATTGTAGATGTTTTTATGATTACCATATATATTGAGGCGAGCCTTATGTTCAACCGAGGCGAGAGTATTAGAGGCTACACAAGCGTACAAACCGCCGTCTTCAGTTCCCGCCGATGTTATGTTCAAGTGGCTTATTACATCTCCTGATTGATCAACGTATTGACCTATGGCATACCTGTTTGAACAAATAAATCTGTTTTGTACGTGGTACACAAATCATGATTTTCACATCTTTGCTGTCTACGCTAAATTTAACTAGAAGTGTGAAGTTATTCGAACTATTTATACTAAAAATTGATTGTCAAATATAAAATAATTTTATAATTAAAAATTAATTTTATAATTGCATATAAAATTTACCATGCACATCTTTTGCTATAAAAAATATAAATTAATTCTATAATAAAATACGGCTTTACATTTTTATTGAAACCTTAATACAAATTTCAGCTTATTAGCTTTATATAATATCATCTTAAAAGTGTATAAAATATAATATAATGCAAAAATAAATTATTTTGTATGCGTTTAACAGATAATCAATAACTGGAATCCCTTTAAATTTGAAATAAGTCTTCGATTAAAATTCATCAACAGTATAACAACGCGTGCTGTGAAATTACCAATAAGCCGATACAAGGGGTCCATTTATGAATATAAATGAGAGAATAATCAACCTTGATATATGAATCCTTAAATATCTCATCTCACCTGTGACCGGAAGCGATTTCGTTTAGACGCTCTCCATCCAAGAGCCACTTGAAAGAAGGCGGCGGAGATCCAGTTGCCGAGCATCGCAGTGATACTTGTCGACCAGGTTGCAGAGCTTGCTCTATGAATGTGTATTGCAGCTCCGGAATAGTATCTAAAATGAAATATATTTGAAATCGTTATTCTTTACAAATATTAATATCTGTGCAGGTCAACAAGTAAAAGAAAATAAATTCGTAGAGTATTATTCAATAACTCAGATTAATTTATGAATCTTAATTTAGGGAAATAAATATCTATCTATAAATAATGAGACGCTTCTTTTATCCTTTTATTTTATAATTGCCGGCTCAAGTAACTAAGATTTATTTTATTACATAAAAGTGTCTGAATGAAGATAAATTTAAATGTTTTTCCGTGAATATTTATTAACTTATGAAACAATGTATAATGTAGGTTATCGAGATTAACTGTAGATTAATTTTCATACCTCCTAATTTTAGTTCAGCAGTGGCCTGGGCATTTTCCTTATCACTCCTAACCAAACATTGGTACATGCCTTTGTCTTTCCGACCTACAGAATTTATAACCAGAACCATTGGATCTGACAGCTTCACTCGGGTATCTTGGGCCGTCAAAATAGGTATTCCATCATGTAGCCATTCGACACTTTCGATTGGATATCCCTCTACCGTACAGTTCATTACAGCAGTTTTTCCTGAATTGACAACCTGAAATAATTATATAAACACAAACTTTATTTGTTGGTATCTATAATTACTTCTTTATATTGATTTTTGTATTAGATACTCGTTATTTAAATATTAAGTGTAAAGTTTATTTTCTTATACAGTGCTATATTAATATTATTTTGAAATGAAGCATAAAAAGATTTCTTGTGAAAAACTAGAAATTTTTTAAAGTCATTTTTATATATCGGTTCTTCTTTTGTTTGTTTCTGATATATAAACAATACAAATTAATCGAGATCTTACGAACCTGGAATTGCGGTTGAATTCTTGCATTAAGTTTTGATGTGACTGACAAGTGTGTTTCTGCTCGTTGTTCACCGTACTGATTGCTCGCATTGCATACATATCTTCCCGCATCCTTGGCATCCACTCGGCGGATAAGTATCAAATCGTCCCAGAGTTGGGTTCGCCCGAGTGATTCTACTCGAACCAAACGTCCTAAATAATACCGCGTATTCATCATTAATGCTTGATTGTACTCAGTCGATAACATTTCAATCAATTTCAGTAATTATAACAAATGAAAATAATCTAAAAATAGCTTATATACATATATAGACATGTATTTGATGAATTCCAATAGCATATACAGAATTTGTGCTATTTCGCGATGTCATATTTTTAAATATTAAATTAATTAAATAAAAAAAATACTAAATACACATTTTTTTATATAAGCTATTAAATTTAATTTTAAACAAAGACTAAAATTTTCAGTGACACCAAAATGAATCTTGTAATTGGAAATTGTGTTACAAAGAATGCTATTTGTTTCTCATTTTACACTGATGTTGCATCAGGGTTGAGCGCGCTAATCGGATTAGAAGTTGATTTCAGTGGCAGAGGTACTTTACGC
>JABFQD010002254.1:0-15676 GCA_022817045.1 Psix sp. ZL-2020
GGAGAATCACATGTATGTGGAGTTAATATCTGTCACGAATTATATGACAGATTGGATTATTTATTTTTTTTTTCAAAGAAAAGAAAGGCTAACAGGACGGGGGCGGGTGCCTGAGGTTAGACATGTTCTCCTCCGAAACTTTTTAAAAAAAAAAATTTATTCCAAAAAGAACCCCAACAAAACCCACAAAAATTTAACAAATTCAGAATACATACCGAGCTTTTCAAAAAAAAAAAAAAAAAAAAAAACAAATCAATAAGGGACAAGTAAAAAACTACAAAAAACAACTGAGTCTTCCTTCAATATTTAACGAATCCCAATTTAACATTGAAATTATAATCAAATTAGAACAAATCTCGACACACGAAAAAAAAAATCAAACATTTAAATATGCAATAACAAACGCAGTCCTAGATGTTCGCATGTCTGCTAAAATGTACCTGCAATTCGTGTTCCTCGAAAACGACGTAGCTGATGAAATTGTTACCACTTCTGTTTTCCATGTTCGCAGCGTGCACAGTGCCTCGGGAGAGAACGAGTTGTGTGACGATGTTACTTTTGGTACTCGGAATATCAGCCTCGGAAGTCGTTGGGATCGACAACGAAACTGGCGGAAAGCGTGAAAATGAATTTCATCGTGACATTTGGACAGTGCTGCTTGACTCGCTGAGCACTTCGCAGCGCAAACAAATGCAAGTTCAGCGATGCGCTTCGTTATGATTTTTTCCTCGAGCTACATTATTTTTGCCGAAGCAATTCCTGTGCTCACTAACTGCGACCACATTATCCTTTTTGCACCGTAAACAATGTTACCAGCGTTGTCAGTTTACTATTAGATTTGACTTAAGCCTGGTTCTCATGTCACGATGTATAATCGGCCATAATACAAAATTCTCCAATTCTCGTTCAACATAATTGCACTTAACTGAGCTTGTTAAATATCGTTTATTAAAAATAACCAAAAAATTGCTCAATTATCATTATAAACGATATTTAATGTAAAATGATTTTTTAAATGAATCCTAAAGGCTAGTTCACAATGCCAAATAAGCGAAAAACATGCTTGAAGCAAGTGTCAAAAGAGTCTGAAAAATCCATATAAACTGTTTCATGAAAATTCGAGAATCCCGAATGAAAAACTGCATCTACATTATCTTTTTTAGGATTAACGGACATTGATATTCATGGTCAGTATAAAACGCGATTTACCCTATTCTGCGAGTAATTTGAAATTTAAGTCAAACTTATACATTGTTAATTAAGGTTATTGTGATGGGTGAACATTCGATGTATCAGTTAGAAATATGGAAAGGTGACTGGGGTCTACCGTCTATTGATATCAATTGTTTACAAGTGTTGGTAAGCGATGTAGATTCAATTTTCAATGAATAATTATTTGAAATTCATTTAACGTGCAACTTTTTTATTAGTCATTTTAAATTGATGAATATTGTTTATTTTCTTTTTAGGTGTATATCAAATTTTGCAATATTCCAGTTAAAATTGTAGCTACAAATAATCCGTTTAGGTCACCGACAGGAAGTCTTCCTGTGCTGAAAACTAATAATGATCGAATAGCAAACGTTAAAGACATTCTAGCTCATTTTCGAAGTAAAAATGATAGTCTTGACTTTGGATTAAGTCGAAAGCAATGTGCAGACATTGTTGCTTATGAAAATATGTTAAAAGATGAGCTCTATCCAGCAATACAATATATCTGGTAAAAATGATTTGTTTAAAAGTATAAAATACACTCAGATTATTTATTATTTATTTTTACAGAATAATTTATTTTCAAAACAAACAATTGCATTAATTTCAATTAAAATGTGATTTAAAAACTGATTCTTATTTTTCAAACTAGGTGGATCGATCCAAGAAATCTAAATGAAATAATACGGCCATGGTATGCAAAAGCACTGCCTTTCCCGCTTAATTTTTACTATCCGGGAAAATATGAAAATAATGCCAAATCATTGATGGAAAGTCTGTATCCTATGGATTGCGACAATTTACAAGACTTAGAAACTCGAGTAAGAATCAAAATATGATAAATTCTATAAATCGTTTAAAGAGACTAAACTGAAAATGCTATTTCTCATTTATTAAAAAATTGTGCACTGTTTTTTATTTGCATAAGTGACACAAATTGTGCAATCAATACGAACTATTTGTTCTTTATAAAGCTTAGCTTCTATTTTTATTATTATAATTAAAAAATGCTTGTTATTATTCATATTTTGCTTTATAATATAACTACTTTATTTTCAAAAACAAATCATTTAGAATGTTTTGTAACAAAAGGCCATAATATTATTAATTTCAGGTTTATTCTCGTGCACAAAAATGTTTAACTCTTCTAAGCACAAGGCTAGGTGAATCACGATATTTTTTTGGTTCTGATCCTAGCACGTTAGATGCAATCGTTTACTCTTACGTTGCGCCTCTCCTTAAATTGCAACATAATGCTCTTCAAAATCATGTCAAAGGATGCACCAATCTGGTTCGTTTTGTTACACACATAACACAAAAGTATTTCGAGAGTGATTACCAAGATTATGAGAAACAGAACAGCGAGAAGATGATGAACAAACAGGATACTGAATTTCCCAACAAACGAAGAGATCAAATGCTGGCAGGTTTAGTGGCGACTGCCGCAATGATGGGATACGCCTTGTCGACAGGCATTGTGCAGGTACAACGTTCGATTATTCTTAAGCGAATCGAAAATTTGAAGAGGCGATTGAGATAATGAGTGTCAATTTGAATAGTTTATATGTACTAGTCATAGAGTGTGATTATGAATTAAATTAATACATTTTAGTATGTTGTTACACTGGATTCATTGTTCCCTGGTTTTTATTCATTATCCCCTAAAATTTCAATGAAAATGAAATTAATGGATAAATGATTTGGATCAAATTTAAATTCAATATTGTATTGAAAAAATATAAACTGTTTTGAAAGACTTGATTTGAAAAATAATAAAAAAAACAAACTGTTATAATCAGTGAAAGATATGTTGAAGAATAATTTTTCTTAATTTATACATAATGGTATTAATAATAAAATAAGACAATAGGTATTTGAATAAACAGTATTAAGAATTTCATGTTCAGACAATGAATAATCAAATATTTGTATTTTGTTTAAGGTGTGGAGTAAAGATAATACACTTGATGATGATACGCTGGATTACGTAGAAGAAGAAGACGAATAAAGTTATAAATTTTCGTGAAAAATATTGATCTCTGTTTTATATGCAATAATAAATATATTTCAAATAGGCGAGTTTCGTCGTTATTCACTTTTTTCATTTATTACTGAAATGTATATATAGTCATTTTGAACATCATTTTTCTTCTTTTTCAACATTCAATTCACGTAAATGCCAACAATATTTACACATACACTTGCTTTATGTTTGGTACATTTCATTTGTATAAATTATTATGTAGTATCAACATTTAAATAAAAATCATCTAAAATATATCATTTAGATTAAGTTTTTATCTCAATTTAGATTGGAAAGTGGACTTAATGGCATTTTAAGTCGTGTGTACAGGTCTGTAACGCGCGATGGTACCAGTGGCGCCAGCCTGAATCTCTTCTGTAAAACTTTTAAAATTGTGCACTGTCGTTCCACCAAGAACTATCTGCGTTCCTGAATTTTGCTTATTTAGATTATAAACGTTCAGACTTTCTTCATAGGTTGTGCCACCAATCATAAACACAATTATTTCTTGCGGCCTAAAAAATATTAGATTTAGTATTTCATACAACTTGTAGTTTTATTATCAATGCGTATTGATTTTTTTATCTATAAACAATCTCACCTTCTAGTCATCACAGTGTTACCGAGATATGGAAATGTTTGCGTGCTTAGTTTGCCTTTAATTAAATCTTCTAATATCGACGTCATTAGTGGTGTATGTTGTGTGTAAATATTGTCTACACCACTCAAACCTTTAAATAATTTTTTCGTAATTTTCGCTACGGCTTCACGATCGAATAAGTTACTTTGCCTTGAATTAACTCCGCTGTATTCAAGTAGACTAGGAATGAGCTGAAATTAAAATAATCACGTTATTTTAACAACTCATTTGTAAATTGTATAGAAACAAAATTATGATTTTTACTTTAATGTATTCGTCCGGTGCTCCTCTTTTTTTCAACATCGCCAATAAGTTGTTTATTTCATTGTTGCTAAGTTTTTCATAATGAAGAGCATACAGCATTACCAATCTAGTAGCATCTAAATTCCTCACATTCGGATCGTTTATGAGTTTTTTAATTTTCTGTAACTAAAATATAAAAAATAATTATTAACTCGAAAACTAGCCAGTCTAGTATGAATTTTGGTGTTTTGTTAATTTGTTGATTTTTATTAATTTCATTTGTTTTTTATTTGTCATAATTACTTGAGAGGAATGATCGCTATGACAACACAATTCTTGTTCCAGTTCGGAAACTTCCAACAAATTATGTTTGCCGATTATGTTAGAAAGTTCACTAATGACGTTCATGTGTTTCGCGACAGTGCCAGACATTTTTTTAAACAATGGATACGTTTCAACAAAGGCTTTCATGTCAGCTATACTTTCAACTTTCTGATGCTTTTTCGCTTTTTTCTGAAATTCTTTCATGAGGTCTTGTATAGTTTGTCCTATTTCTCCAAAGTTGTTGTAAAGGTTCTGAAAATACAAATAATTGTTTATCAAGCAAATTATTACTCAAAATTTGTGTTTGATTATTAATAAAAAAAAACTCGTGTAATGAGCCTGAATATTTGACAAACAAAATATAAATACAGTATTTTACCTCTGCATAAAATTCGTCATGTTGGGCACTAAGAACTACTTCTTTCAAGTCCTTTGAAATATTTGGTACATCCGACAAGTCAACTCTATTGTTGTTGATTGTCAGCAACTCGTGAACCATCGCTTGATACGTCCATTGATTCAGCAAAGGTGTAACTGGATCATCGCGCCTATCAAGAATCAACAAAACTGGATTTGAGTCCTGTCTGAATTTGAAAGAATTTGACTCTTTATTGAGCAGCTCGCGGATTTTTTCAGCGAGTCGTTTTGCCATCTCTGAAGTTCCTTGATATCGAATGTACGGACATCCATAAATATTTAGAGATAATAACACCGCTGTAATACCTTGAACAGTTCTATGCAAATGTTCAAGATTCCACATTTTGCCTAAAATAATATTAAAAACAACAATTATTGTCATTTCTTATAAATCAAGCAATTACTTGATTTTTTTAAAATTCCATATCAACGCATCATTCATTTCTAATTAAGAACGAATTTTCAAATCTCCATTTGTTTGTTCATACCTTGGCAACTTTTGTTTATATTTAAAGAAAATAAATGCGGACTTATGGCTAAATAATCTGCGTAATATTCATGAACTTCTCTGACTAGTTCCTGTTCGTCGCTTTCAGCTAACAACTTGACGTCTGCTTTAGCGATAATATTACTAAAATCTGAAACAATTAATTTCCATGATACATCAAAAATTCATTGTTTTCTAAAATAAATTGTAAAATGTGTGTGTAAGGTATGTTCAAAGTACGTACAGATATAATAAATTCCATATCGTGGATATCTCAATTCGTTGCACAGTAAATGTATATTGTCTTCCGTAGGTCTGACAAATACAATACATTTCATGTGTTTTAACCCTTCGCTTCTGACGGCTGCGTCAATTCTCTCAAATAAATAAACTTCTTTCATCAAAATTTCTGACTGACTATAAACTAAACTGATGATACTTGTCTGAAAAATGTCACATGTAATATACAAAAGTTATAAAATGCATATCATTTTATATTATATATAATCATATAAATATGATCAAATTACCGTTTGTTTATCCATTAATATTACTTTCATCCCCGGTCCACTTTCTTCTGTCATTTTTGTAATATACATTTTTAACGCATTTACAACATCCATTTTTATGATTATTCAAAGACTTCTTTGTTTGATAATGGAATAATATTAAAATAATAATTTATTCTTGCAAGTCAATTGGATTATTAAATATCTAAATATCTAAATTTGATATTGATATTTAGGTTAAATAGTTGTCTTGCTTTAACATGAAAATATTCTATACATCTCTGAATGATATTTTTAGTTTTAGTTCTACTTGATTTTATTCCATGAAAATATTGTTATTCGTTAAAAAATGAAACATACTCTGTACTTTGACGTTATTTGACACTTGTATAAAAAAGCTTCTTTTTTCACATAATAGATAGTAACAGATAGGAAAACACATTAACCATATTTTATAGTGCTGTTTCTATCAAATGGCGCTACTGTCGCATAAAATGCGCAGAAATTCAAACGGCAAAGTGAATTACAAAATCCGTTAAAATATAATTACATATAAAATATGTAAGTCTAAACATTATTTTATATTAAAAAAGGATGCATTTATGTGAAATGAATTGTATATCCATTGTAAATATAAGATAATCTTTAAACTTGAATACGTTAATATTTTAATATTTTGTATTTTTTGTATTTCAGGTAAATTTAATAAAACAACGCATAATTAAAGCAAAATAATATTTGTTACAAAATACACAAATTGTTTTTATACTAATATGTTTATTGATTTTTCAGTAAATTATTAGTACATTATTCAGTGATAATTTTTTTATATTTAGAAACACAAAGTCCAAACCAGAAGACACTTTTTGTAAATGTTTAAAAAGATCAATTTTATTGTTAACGTATCTTTATATCCTTCAAAGTCTATTTATTACTAAATACAATACCAATTCATCTATTATTTAAATAATAAGTCCAGTTTCAATAGCTAATTATAAGGTAGCTTGTAACAACAATCATAAAGTTTCTAAAAAAGCATTTTTTATCGCAACTTTTTTCAAATCAAAGTTTTCAAATGTAAAAATAAATTCTTGTGCTTCGTAAACTGTTTTTCCCATCATAAGCGTTACCCAGAATGTTTTTAACATTTTTTTCCAATCAAAGTATACTCGTCGCGCTAATTTATATTAGTTGACGTTTCACGGGTAGCTGTCAGTTGTCGTCAGCGCCGTTGTCAAGTTGAACCTATTAAACGAAGTCCGAAATGAACAGCGAATCATCGATTTAGACGTTAGAGTCGCATAGAAAAGCAGATAGTCTTTCATTTGATTTCGTCGCAGCTGTTGGTTCAAATTCATAGCGTGCGTTACTTAAAATCATGAACCCAGATTGCATAGTTGCATCGCGCAACGTCAAATGTATTTCTCTATGAATGATGGTTATGTTTTTCAATGGAGGACAATTTAACAACAATGGCTGCAATGTCTCCGTCGAAAGTAAGTATGTAATTCTAAGACGTTCTCCAAGAAGTTCTAAAACCGTTATGAAATGTCAAATTGGTTGAGTTTGAGTTGGAGAAAACACTCACTTTTCGGTGGAATCGATATTTTTTGCTTTGAGTCAGAAACACGTCCGCGTTGTGTAAAAAGTCAGCCGTTAGACTTTTTAGCCGCTCAAATCTTTACCTTGTTTCTTTATTTCATTTCTTTTGTTTCGCCATAACAATAAATTCGTCTGTTTTTCTTTTGATAGTTTAGTGTCGCATCTGTGCATAATCAGATTAACGTCTTATCGTATTTAATAATCGAGAACAAACTCCGGGCTGATACTGTTTGTGTAATGCAATTAATACTTGTTGTGAACGTCGAGGTGTAAATACGCACAACCGTCGGATTATAAAAAACGTCGATTCATATGTAAACGAGCTTGGCAAAAAGTTGGAGAAATATTTTTGGAGTTGAATTTTTTATTACAAGACTCTGAATTGTTGGTTGCGCTGGCTTTTAATCATTACTAACTTTTTACTGACTTTGGTTACGACAAACTTTCGACTAATGATTATCTATAAACTATCCTTTAAACCTCACTCTTAATTATAATTATACATTAAGTACGATAAAAAGAGCGAAATTCGTGTATTGTTGAATAACAATATGTATAGTCTATTGGTCAAAGTGCAAGAAAACACTTATCTTAAATTTTATTACTTTTATAGAAGTTATCAGAATTAAGTATAAAAAAGCTTTCATGAACATCGTATATTTATATACAGACTAACATTACAAAGTAATTCAAACGTTGCAGCGACGATTACAGAAAGAGCTCCTGTCTTTGGTGAGAGAGCCTCTTCCAGGGGTTTACGTGGATGGGGATAGCATCGGTAAAAACCTGAACCACTGGATCGTTCATATGGAAGGCGCAAAGGGCACTTTGTATGAAAACGAACATTTCCAGTTACAGTTTATATTCAGTTCACAGTATCCCTTCGATTCTCCTGAAGTTACCTTTACCGGGAACAACATTCCAATCCACCCTCACATTTACAGCAATGGACACATCTGTTTGTCTATCTTAACTGATGATTGGTCACCTGCATTTACCGTTCAAAGTGTGTGTCTGAGTATCGTATCAATGCTTAGCAGTTGCACTGAGAAGGTAAAAAGAATGAATTAAACAACTTTGACAAATATTTTATTTCATTTCAAGTACATTAATAACGATTTGCTAAATTATGGAAAATGTGATTTCAGAAAAGGCCACCGGACAATGCTTACTATGTGAAAACTTGTCACAAAAACCCAAAGAAGACTAAGTGGTGGTATCATGGTAAATATTTTAGCTTAACAAATGCGCATTTGTATGAAAGATTTAAAGTTTAATGATATATTCATGAATTCATTGTTACAGATGATAGTGTATAAAGTGATAAAAGCGAACTAATCAAAACAGCATTAACGGATTGGAAGAGTTTTCACGGAGGAAAATCAGATTCATACATTATATTAAATTATTATTGCATTGTGACAAATGGATATAATATAAATTGAAGAATTGTATGCAAGAGAAAAATATTAAAGTATAAATAATGTTAATGAATTGCTTGCAATATATATATTTGTTTATACTTGAATATACTTAGGTACGCTGGTATTTACATATATGTATATTGCAGCAAGTTGGTGATTAGAAATAAGATCTAGATCAGTTATGACAGATTCTTTTATATCGATTTCAGTTGTTGTTTTTGAGTTTAATTTAAAAAATAGGAGTTTATATGATGAAACTTTTTGTGGCACATTTAATTTTTACTTCACAGAATGATTTTTTAGCACATGACTGTGTAAGCTATAATTAAGGTGTCTTGAACTTAATTTTTTTTTCAATTCATTTATTACATTGTAGGAGTGTCAAAGAGCTAGCTAATTAGTTTACACTTGAACTGAAAATTTTGCTTCTCGTACTTTATAGGTCTAATTGAAATTATATACGTACGAACTCACTCAAAAGTATTCAATTGGCTGTTTACATATTAACATTTATATCAAATGTAAGGAGTTTTAAAAAATATAGAATTTATAAAAAAAATCTCGTTTAATGAATTTCTTTTTTCCCTTGTATTTTTTGCATTAATTATTTTTTTACTTGTAATGTGTAATTAACATTTGAAGAGATTGGATAGAGTACTCCACAAATTTGTTATTAGCTTAAAATACTTTTTGGGATGTCTACTTTAAAGATACTTTTATAGGAAGTTTCTCTGGAGTTTCACAGTATTTTAAAAAATGTACTGCAACAGGTTCACATGCACTCAAAGTGTACCGTAGCGTTTGAGAGTGACCAGTGTATTAATTTACAAACCGATGACTTGAAGGCCCTGTAAGTTATAAATTGAACCACAAAGGGCACTAGTAACATGTTAACCTACATTGTGTATAATATTTCCCTTCATATTGAATTTTAGTTATAGCCAATTATTAAAGTACAGAGTTTGTCTCGTGTGTATTCAGCTTGTTATTTCGTTTCTTTTTCGCACTAATTACAAAGTAACTAAAAATTATATCAATATATAAATTTCAAAATAGGCACATTTATTTGTTTGTTTGTTCCAAAATAACTCACAAACTATTCAATAGAATCGCTTTTTTCGACTTCAGGCTTATTCTTTGGACTCTCTGAAGTAACTTGGGCTGTATTTGAATTCATATTTTAGTACTTTGTAATAGGCATTTCACAAAGTTTGAACATATGTTAAGATTTCATTTTTTTTTAATACTAATTAATTACAAAAACAAATTTACGAATTAAAATATCTTATCTTTAGAGTACTTTTCTACTTAATAGAAGTAAAACTAGCCACACAGATTTCATTAAAAAAATTTTTTTTGGATTTTAATTTCAAAATTGAACCTTATTTAGTTTTCAAGTCTTATCGCTATTTCTCAATTTAATTCGATTATCGTATTTAGCTATCGGTATTATAAAAAAAATGATCAAAAGGTTAGTTATTAACACTTGACATCAGTCTTAAAAGTTTCAATATTATTATAATACTTAGCTTTTATACTTTCATTTATATTTTATGATGTTAGAACTTGAAGTAAAAGTTTTATGTTTATATTGTTCATATTTCTTAACATAAACATTTCAATAATTTATGAAGCGTAAATAGTTAATTTGTATCAGTTTTGATTCTCCAGTATAAACTTTTAAATTGCAAAGTTTTGTGAAATAATTTCCTAATACGCCGAAAAATAGTTTAAGTAATTTAGGATAATAATAATAATTAATATAATAAGTCATTTATAAATAATTTGTATACAGGCAAATTCATAAAATAAGCATTCCCTATATACACTGATAATAAAACGCAACACCCTAATTTGTTCAAAATTTTGTCACTTTTCAACCCACGGTATCTTTTGAAATTTTTATTGAAAACGGATATTTTTTTACCAAATAAGAGTTTAAAATCTCCTCTTTAAGAATTTGATGAAAAAAATGGTACATTTAGTATAAACAACATGCAAACAAAAAAAATGTTTGTTAAAAATTTGTGTCAACTTTGAACATGTACACGGAAAAATATTACTTTCGACTTTAGAAGTAACATAGGCTATTTATTGTATAACTTTTTAATAATTTTAACCGAATTTTCGAAAAATTAAATTTTATGCCAAACTCTCAATTTTTAATGTGGATAATTTTGGATATTGTTTGGAAACTAAACAATAATGTTAATATACTCATGCGAAGCACAGGTGCTCTGCTAGTAACAAATAAACATATTTACCTGGATCAAAAAGATTCGAGAGATAACCCAAATTGTATTAAATAGGTCAATTCGTAAGCGGAAGTCAATTAAATTGTTTTAATTCAAACTAAAAAACTGGCAGTGTTTTGACTTTAGTAAAGAATATGCAAATATCTGAAGTAAACTATGAAATTCATGTAAATCAAAGTTTCGCCTGTATATAAAATAATTAAATTTGTATTTCTATTCTCTCTGTTTTCTCAAAAAAAAAAAAACAAAAAAAAATGCATACGAAATTAATCATCGACTAACTTTCGCTATAAGACTAACTCGACGCCTCAGACGAAAAAGTTTACATTACAAAATTTGGTTGAAAAACGTTGTTTCACTGCGCAATTGAAAAATTTTATGTTTCGCCTTATTCTATAAAACGCTACGTTTCGTCAGGTTAATCAAATAATTCCCTGTCGAAGAAAAGCTAAATTGAAAATAGTTCAATAAAGCATTGCTCGGCGCAAAAAATTACGTTTCAAAATACGTACTAAAATGTTGATGAAAAATAAGTTATTAGACTGTGCGAATATGAAATTTCTATAATAACTTCAATACTTGAACCAGTGTATCTAAATATATTGAACTAATGTAATCTAAATAGAATCAAGTTTTAATCTGATATTTAATTATAATCTAATTATACATTAAAACTACAAGGAAATGTTGTTAAGGGTCAAAACTAGCGTGGAAAATATTTTTTTTATTTTTTGATAATTAGTTACTTCACAGTACACGAAACTATAAATGTCTGAAATCTAGTCCAAAGAGAGGAAACAACAATTTCCGGACAAGTTCCCAAAATCCTAGAAATAGATAATTGAAACATATAAATAATAAATTTATGTTTGTATCCTATTATTAAAAAAATTGTAATTTTATTTTCAAAGTTATAAAAAAAACTAATTAACTTCAAAATAATCATTTTTAAGAATTTTTCAAAACAAAATATTTGAATAATAAGATTTAATAATAAAATACGTGATCTTAAATAAATTATGAAATGCTTATAATTTGCTTTAGCACAAGTTTAAAAGAGACCAAAATGCAGCTTTAGTTGATAAACATATAAGATCTTTGAAAATATAGCTTTCTTCAACATCGGCATCCTAGTATGAATCATCCGAAACATAGCTTTTTTCGCAAAATACTTCAATGAATTTTCCGAATTATAGGTTTCTTCGATTATCAACTTTTTAGTACGTATTTCGTGGTATAGTTTTTTGCGCCGAGCAATGCTTTATTGAACCATCCGAAATGTAGCGTTTTACAGAATAAGGCGAAACATAACGTTTTTCAACCAAATTTTGAAATGTAACCTTTTTCGTCTGAGGCGTCAAACTGGAATTAGAGCAAATGGAATAGCTCAATTTTGTGTTTATCAAATCCAATAATCAGATCTTTTTATAACTCAATTATTGGTGCTATTTCTATGTAAGCAACAATGATTACAACACCCTTAACTTTTATTTCGTGAAAAAAACTTATTTAGAGGCACTTAGTGAATCAATCAAGAAAACAAAAAGGCGGTAGAGGCAAACTAATGAGTAAATTTATCGATGCGTTGTCAATTTATTACGAACTGTTTATTTGACGCAATACGAAATCCGTTAAAAACATTAAGAAACAAATCAGAGCTGCTTTGTATAATAAGATTTCAACGGACCAAAAACCGTAATACAAAAGCTGAACAGAAGAAGCAGATTTACGATGTAAATGGCAGAGGGCAAAAGCTTCTGGACATCTCACCGATTACTGATACAAACCTGCTATAAATCATGCTTTAAAGGCTACACATAATGAAATTGTTTAGAGATGATCTGCTGCGACGTTGTCTGTCTAAAATACTCAGAAAGACTACGAGTCTACGAGTGACGAGTGTTTCAATTCAAGATTCTCAACTGAAGCCAAAGATATTGCAAGGTGGCAAAAAAATAGTAGATGTTGCCGCCAATTTGGTTACATCCAATCAAAATTGACTTTTGTCGTACAGATCAAGCTGATAGGAAGATGACGGCGATACCGTCAAAGAGATTCGCAAATCTGATTATCACTCGAAACTCGAAAGAGCTTGAGCGAGGAGAATGATGATAGAAAAGGACAACTGTAGAGTGGCAGCGTTGATTAAATACTTTTTAGTTTATTTGTTAAAAGTACACGTTGAAACTTTAAACGCGTTTTACGCAAAACATTTTTTAAATCTGCGAGACAAATACCGTTACAATTTATATGCAATAACGTTTTAAATTAATCTAACTTGTACGTCGACATTTATTTCTGAAAGTAATATGATTTGTTTAAAATCTTTTAATTTCAATTATAGATCCATTTTTTTCTGACGAGTTTTGGAGTGAAAAATAGTTAGGAGTTACGAGTTAGGAGTGAAAACATGTCACTATTTTGTTAAAAATCATTATTTTTCATTTTTATATGTATTTTTATAGAAAATATCAATTTTAATACAGTATTTACAATTTGTTTCTAAGTATGAAGTTACGGACTTCAGATATCCCACCAATTATCCTTATACTTCGTGCAGGATTTCAGAGAACCCAGCGTAGCAGTTTTAAAATATATATTTTGTCATTTAAGCAAATAAAGATCTAATTTTAAATATTACATAATTCTATTGATTTATTGAAAAGCAATCAACCAACCATCTTAATTTTAATTAAAAATATAACAAATGAAAAATCAAAAGAAATTTAAATATTCCATTATAATATTGTGATGTTATATTTTTATTCTTATATTCATATTTCAACAATTGCTTATTATGCATTTATTTTTCTGACACACTTTATCATCATTTGATTCTTCCTTTTTATGTTTTTCCACTTTTTTTAATTTTTCCTTTAAAACTAATTTATGATCCGTTGGTAATGTCAGTGTCGTTGATGGAAGTCATAGTAATGGGACAAGTTTAAATGTGCTGCGTCTAACTGTCTAAAGTGGATTTACCCGAAAACTGACAATCGTTTGATGGATTTGATTCAAATTAATTATTAAACATTAAATACACATTCAATGAAACCATGTATTACGGAACAAATGTACGACTACGAAAATGGTTGTTAATTGTCGCCGGAATTTTGATTGTTTGGTACCTTTTTACGGTACGCAATCATCAGGTGGAGGATAAACAAAACATTTATTTGAAAGAATTATTGGCAAGTGCGATTAAAGCGTCTGAAATCGGCGGCTTACAAGTTGCCGCTGTTCACGAAGATCCTGATTTGATTGTCAAAAGCAAAGGAAAAACCAAAGAAGGTAATTTGTTTATTTGAATTTTGCACAAATTGAGAGGTTATGTTTTGATTTGCTATTTAAAATACAGTTTTTTAGAAATTTATATTTATTTATTTGTATGCTAAATAAAAATAAAATTGTTAATAGCATTAATGATGAATGTTTGAATTTAAGTTCATTTAATTGATTTGTTCAGGTATCAATGACCCAGTGACAGAAGCTGATTATAGATCACATTGTGCGATGTACAAATCGTTGAAGAATGCGTTTCCTTTAATGACAGTTGTTTCTGAAGAAAAGTCTGTAGGCTGTGATGACAAAGACATCATTAACATTAAGTCGTATAATAGTGATGTAGAATATTTAGATAACGTTAAAGTGAATGTTAATGATATCACGGTTTGGATAGATCCTTTAGATGCTACTAAAGAATATACAGGTAAAATAAGTTTTTTATCAAATAGAATATTTTTGTTAAAAAAGTGGTCAATAAATATATTAATTTATTTTCTTTTGTCTAAAGTAAATATACAACTTGATATTTATTCGAATACAGTTTTTTTGATAGTTACTTTAAAGTGAATGTATATTTAATTAGAAATATTACCATAAATCAAGTATTAATTTAGCTTGCAAATGTTAAATTTGAATATAAAATTGAAGGTCCTATTTGAAATTTTAAACGAAACAATTGAATTTTTGCAGAAAATTTATTGAACTATGTTACAACTATGGTGTGCGTTGCTTATAAAGGAGAACCGATAATTGGAGTTATACACAAACCTTTTGCGCCCAAAGAAACTTATTGGGCTTGGGTTGGACAAGGTATTTCAAGGAATATTTTAAACAGGCCCCAGGTAATTTTTTTGCATTTATTAAGTTAAAAAAAATATCAATTTGCATTTTAGCATTTGTATATATTCTATATTTCAGAAACACAAGGATAAGCTACCGGTGTTGATAGTTTCCCAGTCACATGCTGGAACTGTTAAAAATGCTTCAAAAATTGCCTTTGGAAATAAACTGAAAGTTATATCTGCTGCTGGTGCAGGTATTTAAATAAATTTTGTCTGAAAAATTAAACGTGACATAAAAATTATTTCACTATATTATTTTTTATATATTATATATATTGTTTGTTTTCAGGATACAAAGTTCTTGAAGTCGTATTTGGTAATGCGACTGCATATGTACATATGACTGCAATAAAAAAGTGGGATATTTGTGCTGGAGCAGCTATCTTGAGGTACATATATATTTTTCGTTAGAG
>JABFQD010002255.1:0-15671 GCA_022817045.1 Psix sp. ZL-2020
ATAAAAAAAGAATTATATAGTGATTTTTCCAACCAAAATGAGTTATTTGAAATCAAAAGTTTCTAAAATATCTTTTTACAAAAATAAATGTATGATTTGTTACACAACAATAAAAATCATCAATAAATAATAAATCATTTATAATTAAATCACGATAACATTTATTAAATAAGATCCCATAATAAGATTTTAGGATTTACATTCAAATTATATAAATTACAAATCTAAATGTAGTTGTTTATTTTCGTTTGAATTACGGGTTAAGTGAAATTCAAATTTCCCGCGCAAATTGAGAAAGTCAAATCCCGTTTAAATTCATTCAAAGACAAATCATGGAATTATTGCAATATTCCATGAGAGATTAATTTCGAATTTTCATTTTTTTTGTTTGTTTGTTAAATTAGAAAACAAATATAATGTCTTTATTTTAGAAATTAGTTAGATTTAAATTTGCATTTGACTGGCAGGGTCAGTATAAACACTAGCCGAAGCTGACGATCTTGGTGCTGAAATTTTATTGCTCATATTAACAAATAAAACGTAAGTCGTAATAATGAATGTTTCAAAAACTTAACCCGGAATTGATTAACATTAAAATATTTGCAGGCCAAAAAATGCTTCGCTCCGGAATTCGAGCTTTTAGCAACGCGGTGCGTAGTTACAGCACTGTTTCAGCCCAGGAATCAAGTGCTATTTCTGCTGCTTTCAAAGTCCAGGACAACAAGGATTTTGAAGAACGTGTCAAGAATTCGAAAGTCCCTGTTATCATCGACTTTTTTGCTACGTTAGTTCGATTTTTACATGCAAATTAGATGTAGATGAAACACAATTTTATAGGTTAAGTCACGACTTTTCCGTTTAAAGTCCAGAATTAGCTCGAATATGTAAAAAGATAAACCTATATAGAAGAAGATTGCATAAATGACGAAATTATAGTATATAAATTATTTTTTACTTATCAGTCGAGAAAATATCTTTTAACGGAAAATATTGTTATTTGAATGTAAGATTAAGGAAAAACTTATTAATTTGGATTGACTTATTTATTTTTGTTTGGAATAACAATTTGTAATTTATTTTATGAACTGTTGACTAGGTGGTGCAATCCGTGTCGTATGCTGACACCTCGTCTTGAAACTGTGATAGCTGAAAAGCAAGGAAAGATTTTGTTAGCCAAAGTTGACATTGACGAAAATACAGATTTGGCTATGGATTATGAGGTTTAGATTTATTTAGATATATCAATGCCAATGAATTTACTAGGAATTCAAGACTTCTGAAATTGATCTATTTTAAACAATGATTATTTCAGGTTGGATCCGTTCCGGTACTAATTGCCATGAAAGATGGAAAAGTTTTAGAGCGCGTGGTTGGTTTGCAAGACATTGATAAATTGCGACAGTTTGTTAATAAGTACGCAAATCCATAAACTTTTTGACTGTGAAAAGATTGTCAAAATTTTAACGAAAAAGCAATCATCTGCGCTGCCAGAATCATTGATTCTAGCAGCCTTGACAGTTGCTTTTCGACTTTGTAAATATAGCACATAGACTAAAAATATAGATGCGTAAATGAGAATATAACATTTAAAATACAACAAATAATCTTATTAATTAATCGTTTTTGTCGTTTAAGGTATTAAGGAAACCAAGAATCTTTATTGTTGATCCAATTCCTTCAATTCCTTTGTTCGCTACCCAAAAAATCTTGTCCAAATTCTCGTTGATTCTGTCATTATTAAATCTATTGTACACGAATAAAATGATTGAAAAAACGATTAATTGTATTTTAATGATTTCAATAGATTGACTAAAACTTTGAAAACATAAATAAAAATGAGCTGTAATGTAGATTTTTACGGCTAATTTATAAAGTTGCAGTAATAAAAACCACGGAATTTTTTTCATTTTGGTTTATTTATTTACATAATGCAGAAATTAGAGATTTAAAAACTGATTTTTTATTTTTTTACGAATAATTGTATATTTACTGTACAGCCTCAGTCTTTATTGGCGTTTTATACAAAACATCAACGAATAAAATGTGGTTGTAAAATAGAACATAAATACAACATATATTCTCTACATAGAAACGTTTTCTTTTTACAAAACAAACCATGGAAATCTCGTTATGAAATTTTCTTAATACTTATACATAGATTTTTGCAAAATTTATTTTCTAGAATTTTCCAGAGGTGAAATTTTAAGAAAAAGTTGTCTTTTAAGATAACTTTAATTTGGTAAACTTTGAAGTAAAAGTCGTGCTCGTTTGTATTCTATAGTTTCTATTGCTTCTTCGTTATCCGGATCGTCTTCAATCTTTTGTATTATTTCTTGTCCTTTCTTTTTCAACTGTTCACGCGCTAAACCTTTGCAGTCTTCGAAATATTCCAAAACCGTTGGAAATATATCATCCGTTATACTGTTGTTGTCAAATAAGTTATTGATTAACCAGCTCTGACGAACTTTCTCAAATTTCCATTCATTTCTTGCATGTTTCCACTGAAATATCAAACAAGTAATTATTATTTACAGCTTACAAATTTACATATATACTTTTACATACAAATAAATATATAACCATATTCGTACTTTTGATATATAATTTTTAGCTTTGTCAACAGCAACTTTATGAGCTTCCATTCGAAGAGCTTCTTCTTTCGCTATTTTTTTCTCTTTTTTCTGTTGTCTTTTGGACACTGTCTTTTTAGACGGTTTACTGGATTCTTTTTCTTCAGAATTGCTATAAATAAATATTATTATATACAGTATTTATTAATACTATTTCATAATATAGACTTATTTACAAAAAGAATTAAACAAAATATTTTCGGTACTCAATTATTCACCTTAATTCAGAATTTTGAGATTCATCTATATCATTTTCTTCAACATCTTCTTTTTCTTTATTCACTTTTTCTTGAATTTTCCTTTTTTTTGAATTCCTTTTTTTCGTGCTTTCTTCATTTTCACTATCATTCATACCTTTTGATTTACGTTTGTCACTCATGTTTAGTTTTTTAGATATCAAATTTGAGTCGAACTGAAAAACAAATTAACAAAATTAACAAAATAATTTTTAAATTATATTTTTCGTATTAATATCATTTCGAATAAAATATACAGAAACATAAACGAATAACCTCAACTTTCATTCTTACCTACTTAAATATTATCAAGTTTTTTGTCATGCGTTGATTTTATAATTTTTTATATTAAAAAATATGAGTTTCTTTTCCAAATTAGTTTTATTTTTTTTTTTTTTTTTAATTAAATTTTTTTTTTTTTTTTTTTTTTTTATAATCTTAATATAATTTTTATTTAATTAGTTTTCTTAATATAAACCGTTAAATTAAGATAACAAATTCAACATGATTTCATATTTTAAACTCGCCATCACCTAATAGAAAGACAGATCTTCGTATTCATTGTTTTTTAAAACTTTTTGTTGATTTGGAAATGTCACTTTGAATTAATCTAGATTCTCTTTATTTGTCATAATCTGATGAAATGATATCGACGTTATCAAGTTGAACGTATATTGTTTAATTAAGAAAACAAAGCATTTGGAATTGTTTTGGAACCATATTTTGCTGCCCAAATGATTCACAAATAAATGTTTCATAAATAAAATAATTACTTTCATAATGACGTTTAAAAGTTACAATTTTCTCATTGTATTTCAATTGTATGAAAACATTTATAAAATTATTCACAAATAAAAATATTTCTTTTTCATTTTTTAAATTTAATAAATCCGACTATCATTATAATGAAAAGAGTAATTTTAATGTTTCATATTTATATTTTTTTAATTTATTTATACATAAATTTATTATTGTTCAAAAAATCTTCTTTTGCAAATTCCATGTTATTTAATTAATTGACCTTGAAATGAATTTTGAAGGTCAACAATCTATTCTCCTCTTATAATTAAACATATTTTATCACCGATGAAAAAACTAATCATTTACATAAATGGTAAAAATAAAACAATCACGTGACATGCTAAGTCGGATTAGCATAAAATGACTTGTACAGTTTTATATAAAAAACAATATGAAAATGTGATCATAACATTAAAAAAAATCCTAAGAAGAGATTTATAATTCTCAATTCTGATTTTAATTAAAAACAAATTGCACAAGTGATTAGTATCATATTTATAAATTTTCAAAAGCAACTATTAAATTTATAAATTGTAATCAAACATTAAATCATTATTACAAAAAAGTCTCTTTTCATAGGTATATAAAAGTTTTTATATATTCATTGCACTAGCAGAATTAATTTTGTTGCAAATACAAGTCATTTACTTTTAAAGATGTTGCATTATCAAGAAGTGAAAACCAAAATTTGAATCATTATATTACACTCTGTAATCTTAGTTCACTTCATGTTCTTCAATTAGTAACCTAAATTCAAGAAAAATTGAATTGTTTGAATATGTCAGTGTAGGTGTCAGTTAGCAGGACCTAAATCTTGAACTGACAGCTCATGCAGTCTCTCCAACGTCTTCCCCAGTGCATGATAACAAACAATAAAACTTCTACACAAGCGGTCGTTACTCATCTGAACGTGTCATTCTCAATGCTGTTGAACTATTGGATGATTGTTCGGCTAGACATTGCCAACAAGTCTACAGTCCGATTATGGAAATTTGTATTAATGAGCTTTATCATTGAACATAATACCCGCAGATTCGTCATGAAAAATTCCACAATGAAGATAGCTGCAAGTCGAATAAATCTTTAAATCAAATTCTTCAAACTACTCTTTTCATTATTTTTTATGTACTCATTCCTCATTCCAAACTATTTCAATCTCTGCACTTTACTTTTCATCTTCCTGCTGCAAAGTTCACAGCAAACCATTTCTACAGTTGAACCCCTCAAATTACATTTCGCACCCCCTCCACAACTCAGTGCGTCTGCGCTTTGAGTAAACATTAACACATGCCCATCTGCGCATGCGCAACAGCAGAAGACAATTGGACAAGACAATTTGGACCTCAATGGTTAATGATAAGTCAGTAAAAGCCTATTCCAGAAATTGCAGCGCGACACGCATGCGTGAACTGAACATAGAGCACAGTAGGATGCAAAAAACTTCAGGCAGTTCGTTGATGCGTGTATACGCGAATGCGCCGTTGCGACATCCACGATGGTACATTTGACATCTCGGCGTTTCGCACGATTCTGCAAGCTTCAGACTTGTGCTGGCGAAACATTCCTCTAGACCTTGTATAATGCTTCACATATGAAGCGCAACGTGCGATTATCGATATCGTTGAGATGTAGCGAGCATTCGACCGTGACATAATCCAGAAAATTTAAAATAAATATTTGCAACAGTGCACACGTTCATCACTTTAGAGCTAATGTTAACGGTCGTCAACTTTTGATCGCCGGTCATCAACTTCTGACTGGTCAATTTATGTTAATGAGATTAGAGAAATAAGATCAGCTCAAATTTGGATATGATAAATATTGATTTTCATTTTGTTGTTTAACAAAATTGATTGATTGTAAATTAAGCTACATGATGAGACAATTTATTTACGTTGGTACCCCTTGCTCAAGGCCAGGGGTGCAAACTGTGTTTGCAAAGTGGACTTTTTTTAACCTCGCAGAGTCGCAATTCCTTTCTTTCTTTTTTAGGAGAGAGAGAACAGTAAATAAACGTTTGATTACATGAAAGAAAGAAATTTATTTTAGGACAAAAGAAAATATTATGGTTTTTGAATATTTATGTTGGGAAATTGAAAAGAGGTTATTAATCTTTTCAAAGTAAAGCTGTTGATAAAAAGTACTGTATAATATTATGAATAATGTTTCGGCAAATGCATCAAATTGAAAGGATGATCTCAGGTTTCCGACGAATGCTTTATAACGGATGAACGATGAAAAACTGACGGTTAGGTATGCGTGATGATAAATTATTTATATACTGTAAAATAGCTTCATTCCTAAGATTTGTTTGGAAATTGAAAAGACTAAATAAAGCAACTAATATTTTTATATTCTCAACAACTAAAATAACTCTCAAAAGACTTTTTATATGAATCACAAAACTGCATTAATTATTTATTAATACAATTCAGTTTATCAAATAAATTAAAAATCAAAAATCCATTCCTTCATTCGTTATTTATTATTTCTTTTATTTCTAATATTCCACACTTTTCAACAATGAAATTCCAGTTAAATAAAAAACTATCATTATAGGTATTTTGTCCTCTTTTATTATTTGGGCTAAAAAAACAATTATACAAAGCCAAATCAAAAGAAAATAATCATCTGTTTTCGATAAACACATAAATCAATATATATTTATCGCTGAGATCATTTCAATTTTTATTACTTTGGTCACATTACTTAATCAATAAAGTAAATCTCCAGTGACTCATGCGACAAAGCATCTACCATTGGTGACTTATCTCGTGTCGTATGTGAGAAGGATAAACAAAGATTTTCCATCTTTCACCACTTTGTTCAACAATAAATTTAACCAACAACCATATAAAACCTCTACACAAACTAGCCAAATTACCAACTAATTAACTAAACAACTGATTTCTTATATATAATATAACATTGCAATTATATATATAAAATAATATCAATTTAATTTTTCTCGCACAAAAGACTTAACTTTTTACCCCTACAAGGAATTCTCCCTCCCACCAAACATTTATCATTTAACCAACAATCGTACACCTAACCTCAAAATAACTGTTCCACAAACATTAACCTTACATGTCTGTTTAACATTCATTATTGCTTATCTTTTCTTTCATTAAATAATTCCTTCGATTTTGCCATTTAAAAATTAAAAGTATTTACTTCGGTACAGATAAGTTCACATGGATAATGCCGTGACTAATATGTGACTAAGTTATTTGGACATAACACTCATCCGTTCGCTGTTATGGAGTGGAAACCAAGCAGCTTTCGGTTGCCAAGAACCTCTAGTTATCTAGTGCGATACTTGACGCTCGTTTTCATAACCTGCTTTTTAACACTCATCTTTTTACATCCTTCACTATTCAATTCTTAGATATACATTAGATACACATACAAATAAATAAATAAATAAATTAATAATAATAATAATAATAATAGTAATATAATGAATAAATATTTGATTTTAGAATTTTAATTAGCATTAAATTTTGTCAAAAGTTTGAAATTAAATTACGGTTTTAGATGAGATTTATTATAAATCATATAAAGAGATTATAATAGTTCATTTGCATATTGAGAAACTAGAAATTTGAAATGTTATTTATGTGATTTGAGAAAACTTGTCGAACTTCAATTGATAGATTAGATAGACATGTAAATGATAAAGTTATATTAAGAAATGTGGGACTGTAATTGAATTGATGGCACTTTGACAGTGTTAATTGTGCTGTTGGTTTGTGTCATTTTGTTTGAAAAGCCTTACAAATCTGTAGCTCTATCTTTATATAACGAACCTAATTCTTTAATCTATTTGACGTTCGATTAATTTGATTTATTAGCATACATACAGGTAGGTTTTAATCGAGCTGATATGAGATGACAAATTACGTTATTTTATAAGAAGATTTAGAAAAGGAAGGAAAATGAATTTTCGAATTAGATGATGAAAATGAGTTGATATTTAAAATTGAAATGAATAAGTGGAAAGTGGTTGTATTTATGTTTGGGATTAGTTAATTATTTGGAAATCGAAGCCTGTCTTTTGATGGCCAATTTCAGGCAAAAGATGTCAATTTAAGAGTCGTAATTTTTGAATACGCTAGAAATGACAGTAATGACAGTTTGAGAAATTGAGCTTGGTTGAAATGTAAAATAGCAGTTGCGTTTAATGAAACGTCTCGATGTATGAATTCAAGATCTGATTGTTGCGAAGAATGTTTTAACCGTAATGACAATTTAGAAAAGGTTCAACTGGTATCTTGGAAGCCCTTTAAGTTGCAAACAAACAGTTTGTTTTGATTAGTCAGCGTGTTGAAAAAAGTGCAATGTACTGTAATAAAATATGTTGGGAGAAATTTTGAAGGAAGAGCAAAGTTCGCGAACGCGAGGTTGGCGTCGGCAAAGAGAGGACGAAAAGTGGATGGCTGGGTGATTGGACGTGTGAGCAAATGACTCACAAGATGGTTTTGTCAAATTGAGGCAAACGCGGCCATTCTTGCGAATACATCTGCGTGCAAAATATTGAATGGTGACGCACGGGCCGAGTGTCCCCTCTCCTACACAGGGGGCGGGGTCGCTGATTTGCGAGTAAAAACTGGGATATGTGTTGGCTTTTAGCAACATAAATTAGTCCCGGGGCGAGGTGTTGAACTGGTTTACCCAACTGGGCCTGCCAAAAACTACTCGGCCCAAGTCTGTGGGTGTGTTGTTTGTGTGTGTGACGGTTGCTGGCGCGCGCGCAACCACTGGCAAGGATGCCGTTCGAGAGTAGAGCAGCGGTGTGAGCGAGACAAATGACCTAATGGAAGAAGCAAAAAGAAATGTATTCACCCAGAGTTCGGTACCCCAGCTCATGGTTCGTAGGCCGGGAGATCCACTCGCACGACACTTGACATGTATCTAAGCACGGAACACACGCTCTCACACTCTCGCCGAGCTGATAACGCATGAAAAAACACGCGTCAAGACAGCGCACACGATCACTTCGCCAACTACTCCAACATGTCTACCGTAACCACTGCCTGGCCGGACCCGACTGGACCCGAGTAGAACCGAGTTCCGAGCGCCGCCGATCGTCGAACGACTAGAACCAATGTGGTCACATGAAAACCACAACTCACGCCATCTAGACTCCAACCGCGCCAAACTCAACAATGGTTGTGTCAACGTGCCGGCGCAGAGCATGATTTGATTGTTTAGTTAGAAATGACATTGAATTCAACAATGACAAAGGACGAAATCTTGTTTACTTGTATATTATTTATTTAACGATCAACAATGCTACATTTAATAATGACATTTTTTGGTTCCACGATGTAACATTAAAATGATCTTTATAATGCATCAAAATCAATGTATAAAGTAAAAATGTACAAATAATTATTTAAATAAATAAATGAAAAATAGTCTCGAAGTGAAAAGCAAGTTATGAGCTTTGGAAATAAAGAATAAAATTAACGATTGATATAATTTTCTAAAACATTGAATAAAACTAACGTTGAACGAAAGATTAATTTTTTTCTTCGAAAACCTCTTTACTAATGTATTCGGAGAAATCCGTCACGCAACGTCTCGCTAAGCATCGCGTCACATTTGGCCGCGTCGAAATGTCGCGTGTAAATTCAGCGGTTCTCCGCTGTTTAGCACTATACAACCGATGTTGTCGCAACAATTCCGAGTTAAGATCGCGGTGACGACTTTTTTAGAATTGTAGATAAGTTTATTCGGAAAAAATGATGCTTAAAATCGAAGAAACTTCATCGACCAGATTTAATATATTTATTATATTTATTTGTTTCAATTGTAAAACGTTTAATATATATATATTATTATTATTATTTATATATTTATAAAATTGTTTATAACTTGAAAACAGTGATCACTTTAATAGTACTTTTTGCATATTTAATTGGTTAGTTAGCTCACGTTTTTCTATTATTAATTCTTTGATTTGGCGCTCTTTTTCTTTTATCTTTTTTTTTGCTTCTTTTTCTTTTTCAAACTACTTTTGTAACGCTTCTACATATTTGAATAATAATTTATGATATTTTCAGAATAAATTATAGTGTCAAATCTGCGTTAAACGAAATGTAATGAACATGAAAATAGAAAATATAATAAAAATAAACAAAACACTAACGTTTTATTAATACGAGAGTTTATGCGCTTTTTTCTGGCTTCTTTATCTTTTATTTATCCCACAGTAGAAATGACTATTTTCGGGCTAATAATATTTCGAAACAATGTAACATTTTTTCAACGGTTTCGAAAAATTGTTTATGAATAAATGTTTAAACAATGTTCTTTAATATGAATATAAATTCATTTTTAAATTAAGTTTATTTGTAAAAATTACAGAAACATAAAAAATATATTATTTAAAAGCTGAGAGAAAAACAATGAAAGAAACATTTATTCCTCAATAAAAAAAATGTTTTATACATCTATTAAAATTACGAAATAAAATTTTGAAATATTTTTTCGTACTCCAAAACCGTGCGCAATAGGTTTTCACGCACTAGTGCGCAATAGTATATTGTACATCAAGGGAGAATTTCTCCAAGCTGAAAATGGAACTTTCGAGCCCTCAAATTCACTTCCATCTTTCGCTATGTTTGTCTCTAAGGAATAATTATAAAATTTATCCTCAAGCGAAAACTAAAATTATTGAAAAAGAACCACCAACTCAAATGTTTACTCAAATCAGTCTGACTTACTTGTATAGCTGAGAATTAAGATGAGGTTGAGAGTTAAAAATATTTACAAAAATATGTTCCATCTTTTATCAGAGAAAATATTGCAATATATTTTATTAAATGAAACAAATTTCTAAGTTCTTGTTAGAGATTTAAATACAAATAAGTAACTTTCAGCTTTCTGCGATACTTTGCAAAGCAAAACGTTAGTAATACATTGCGCAAAGAAGGTGGAGACAACATAAACCAAACGTATAATTAAATGGTAAATAAAACATTAATCTAGCGTGAGATTTCTCATGATCTCATAAGTTTTTATACTCTATGTTAAAAAAGGAAAAAAGGTAAATAAAACGGAAAAATTTACAAAATGAATCTTAATTACAAATTTTATAAAAGATACACAGCAAAACGACGTAACATAAGAAAAGGACGAAATGTGCATCAATTTTGATGATTTTTTTGTTTATTAACAAAAAAAATAGTCTTTCCCATAATTGCAAAATCTTTAAACTGTTGCAACAGTGCTGCCAATTAATAGCACTACACAAAATCCAGTATAATAGCGCAATCCAAATCTTAGCAGCTTAGCACAATCTGAAATTCACAATATTGTATATTAATAAAGGATGCACTTATGTGTAATGTATTTTCTGTCTTTTATATTAATATAAAATATTGTGTACTTTCGAATGCGTTATCTTAAAAGTTATTACAAAACAAATGTCACACTTTCAAAATCTGGAATGCATCTTCTTTTTCTTCATTTGGTGAAAATTATTTAAAGAAAAGAGTGAGATAGATGACACAGATTTATTGTTTTCAAAAAGTAGATTCCAATGTTTACAAATATTCTTACTTTAACACGAAATTCCTCTATTTGTTGAATTCATTTTTACTTGCAAATATTAATTTTATTTTCAGAAGACATTGAAACTAAAAGTCATTTTAAAAACAATTTATACATGGCAACATGGCCTTAAGAACATATCACACTAGTTTTTAGGTTAGTTTAGGGACTTTTTAATTTGCATTGTTTTTATCAAATAATCATCAAATTTAATGAGTATATATCGATTTTCCATACGTGAAAAATTTGTTTTTTGTTTTATTTTATAAGATCAAACTTGGGCGAGTTTTGTGCAGGCATTTTTTTCTCACTTCAAAAATGCCTGCACATTTTAATTCTCAAATTATGCATAAAACAATTCGAATCTCTTATAGAATTTTATTAAAAAAGTGAGAGAATCGATTTATGGTCTGAAAATGAATTTAAGTATCACCATTTTCATTCAATTTTGAAAATCTGTAATGTCGATAATTTTGTCTTCGACATCGTCTTAAGAGTACATTAAAATAGAGATGCCTCTAATTTATCAGCATTTAGTTCTTTGTTAACTATTATTACGAAGAATCACTGAAATATAGATTTCAAGGCAAAGAACGAAAACAATATTGAAACATAAATCTCAATGTAACTGAATGCTGTGTTTATAGTCTTGAAAAATTGTTTTTAAATAATTTCGTAATTGTAGTCTCGTTTCAATTATCACTTACGAAATTATTTAATTCACATGTAAAACATAATTATAAACCAAATATACCTTTCAAAATACCCCCGTTCGGTATATTTTGTAATTCATGGAAAAGTGATAAAATCATTAGTGATAAACTAATTTGCATAAATTAGCATTATTGCGCGAACAAGACATATTAAAATTAATAAAAAAATTCAATCAACAATTAACCCTGGAGCGCTATGGTCTTTTCCACAAATAGACAAAGATAACCGAATGAAGTTTTTGTTGACAAACAAAGAAGTCCGAAAATGTGTGCCCGCACATTAAAACGGGTTAAAAATAAAATATTTAGAAAACTTAAAATATTTTTCTCTTTTAAACTCTCTAAGCTGAACGATTTTTAAATTTCAAATCGGAGATTTAAAATTATGGAATATTTACAAATACTCTAATTCTATTATAACAAATATTGTTTTTCCTTAATAAATAAAATAATGCTAGCAACAAAGGTCGTCTCCTTTCTTTCGCCATATGGCAACCAATCAACAACACTTATTCGAATAAGTTTTGTGATGCTAACATCACGACAAGCTCTTACGTAAATCCATATCTTTGATTATTATTCTACAATCAGTAACATTTATTTGATAACTAACTCGAAGACTGAATTATTCACTGTCAGTTTTGATCGTTTTTACATAAACAAAAATGATGTTATCCAACAATGTAAAACACAATATAGTCTTTTGAAAAATTAACATTACATATATGTATTGATTTTCAATTAATTACGATGATCTGAGTCAATTAGAAAAGTCTGTTTTTCAATTAACAACAATCAATTTTATTTCCTTGTCTGGATATAGTCTTGCCTAATTAGACCTAATGTTATCTTTGTCTGCAATATTCAATACCACTAAGCATCTGACCTTTTCTTACTTTAACACAAAACTAATCTTTTGGTACATCGGTTAATGTGTATAAATATATATTTATTAAATGTACACAAGCAAATTAAATTTATATACTTAATAAATAAACTAAATAAAAAATATTTTTATTTCTACCTACAATATTTCTCTATTATTTGCGCATTCGGAAATTCACATTTTATACTAATAAAGGACAAACAATACCGTTCCCATAAGCGCATCTTTTACTAATACAAAATATTGCGAATTCCCAAATGCGCAATTTCTAACAAATCTAAACAATTAAAAATAAAGTTAAAAATAGCACAGATCTACAAACAATTGCAACAATTGACTGAGACAATAAAATAATTCCTAAACTAATTAATTCATACGTATAAAATACGTATTAGTTATTACGTTCCAAGATACCAAACGCAAAGCAAATAAAAAAAATCAATATTCAGTTTTATTTCTACAAAAATAAAATTTCAAATTACAATAGTCTAATTTTGTTTATGAAATGTTTTTTATTTTCCTTCTAAATTGCAACTATTTTATTTAAGGCGTTTGTGCACAATTACTTGTACTTTCATTTGTGTAGAGAATACTATGAAGTTTGTCATTTTAGCGTTCGTACTTGGTACTGTTGGTAGTCGCTTTCAGTAAGGGCGCAAGGTTGTTAGTCCAGTCCAGTGTCCAGTTTAGTCTGTGTAGTGGTGATTTGTAGTTAAACAGAGACATGAGCACTCGCGATGGAGGTAAAAATATATATGAAAAACTTAGACGTCAACTGCATATCGAGTTTTTCATTTTTCCTCTAACTTTTCCTCGATGATTCATTATCATTAAATTTTGCAATTCTCATTGTTCATATTTGAGAATCAGCACAATGTTATGGTGATATAAGTTCGACCATTGATTAATTAATATGTCAATAATCGTGTTTTTTTGTGCTGATTTAATATTTATGCACGATTTTTGTATATTTTATTTTCTGTTTCTGTACTAAATCTAAGTGAAACTTAACCTATAATTTGAATATTCTAGTCTTGCAAAATAAACATATAATGTTATAATTGATTATGTATAAAAAAAAAGTTATTTTTCAGTTTCTAATTTTTTTTATGTATTTTAATGTATACAATGAAAATATGTTTGTTCTATTTCGAATTTGGAAATAAATATTAAATATTGAAAAATTTGAATTTAAATATTCGTTTTATATTGTGTATTAATTTTTATATTATGAAAATACAAATGTTATATTAACAACGGGAATTTTTAATTGCTCAGCTTTGTTTAATCTTCCATACTTTATTTGGTATTTTGCAAAATTAATTTGTTAAACTTGCTTTGTTGGCAACATTTTAGTTAATATAAAAAATGTGGAACATTTTGTAACGATTATTTAAAAAAACTTTAAACAAACAGGTTTTATAAAAAAATATAATTTAATTAATAAATATTTAATTTAATTTAATTAATATAATTTACTGCAACCAATTCTGATTTTTAAATTAAAATATTCGAGTAAACTGATTTGGAAAAATGGCCAAAGATCTAAAAGATTGTAGATTATGCAAATCAGAATATTTGAGTTGATTTTCTTTCAACATTGCAAACGTTAAATAATATAAATAAATTATTCATTATATTTAAATTATTATTGCTTAGTTCAGTTCACAGTATAATCAGATTTTAAAATAACTATTTAATATGTATGTAATAATGCAAAACAAGATTTAAACAGTTGAACAGCAGAATTAATTTTATTATCAGAATTCATATGAAAAGTAAATCAAACATTCAAAAAACTCAAAAGTCCAAAAAAGGAATATTTACTAAAATTATCTTTTTTCAGGTTTTGGAATTATTAAACAGGTTAAATGACAATGTGGGATCATACGCATTCGCCCGGTGGATCGGCCAGTTGATAGACGGCTACCAATCAAGCGCATTCATTTACACATTAATCGGCCTCCTTTTCGTTACATTAAGCGTCGCCATAGCAATTCTTCGAAAATGGAAAAACAAGGAATTTTTACCAGAAGTTCGAGAATTAGTAGGAGTAGGCAGTGGCAAGCCTCGCTTCCGCAAGCGCGACAAAGTGCTCTTCTACGGGCGCAAGATGCTGCGCAAAGTCAAATCAATCAGCGGACAGGTACATGGCACTGGCACAGGGCGCAAGCGCAGAGCTGTGATGCGCTTCGCGCGGCGACTACTCCAGCTCAAGAAAGAAACGGTGCCGCAGCAACTAAAGGTGCTCGAACCGCCAGCGGAATACCTCGAAGAAGACCTAGGACCTGCTGACAAAGTGCCTCCAGACGCACTCTACATGTTACAGAGCATTCGAGTTTTTGGTCACTTTGAGAAACCGGTGTTCTTGAAACTTTGCAAGCACACGGAGATCATGAATTTGCCAGCAGGCAGTACGCTATTTAAAATCGGCGATCCGGACGAGAATGTTTTCATTGTCCAGCAGGGTCTGGTTAATGTTTATATCACCGGCTCAGATGGCTCGCAGATCTCTCTCAAACTGGTTAAAACTGGCGAGTCAGTGACCAGTTTACTCAGCTTCACCGATGTCCTCACTGGCCATACCAGCACTTACAAAACCGTTTCTGCTAGAGCTGTTGAAGATTCGGTTGTCGTTAAATTACCCATGAATGCCTTTCAGCAGGTGAAATGAGCGTTGTTGAAAATACTACTACTATTACTACCACTACAGCATTAATAATAATAATAACAATAATAATAAGATGATGATGATAATGATAATGATAATAATGATGATAATAATAATAATAATAATAATAATAATAATAATAATAATAATAATAATAATAATATAAAATTG
>JABFQD010002256.1:0-15669 GCA_022817045.1 Psix sp. ZL-2020
ATTATTTTATTATTACTATTATATTATATATTTATATATGTATCAAATTAATATAATTCGTGACTAATTATTTGCGTTGATTCAAATTATTTGCACATATTGAATTCGATGATAATTAGGATGTTGAATTTACTTATCGTTGACAATACTAGCACATTTCAACGCAACAAAGTTTCAAATATGAAAATGTACATGATTTCATTTATCCTTTTAATAATTGATTGTCAGAATATTAATTTTTTAATATAAACTCTGTGAAGCAGTGCACTTTTCAGTGCATCCCTCAAATAATTTACTAAACATATTGGCAATTATACAGGGTTATAACATGAATAAAAAATAAAATAAAACTTATAGAACAGTGCGAATTATATTCAGTTATACCCTCTTGTAATTATAAAACCTTTTTACTGTGAGATGTTGATATTGTTATTATCTCCATCATGAAATGCAAATACATATGTGCAAAATAAATATATGAAGTATAAGATAGTGAAATTACTTATTTATTCATTTATCTTACATTTTCCTATTTTCTAAACATACTTTTTTATAAAATAAACTTAGACAACTAGAAGTCTTATTAGAGGGTGACCATTTTAATTTCTTCATTAAAACATATTCAAGTGTGACAATTAATTTATTAATTTATTTATTAAATTTATGTTTGAATATGATTTCACCTCAAAATCTATCTCAACATTTCGACAAAAATGTATAATTTTTCAGAAATTTCAGAAAACTTTCAGCGTTTCTAATGATTAAATAAGATGTCAGTGGAATTTAAAATAGTAAATAAAACATACAAATAAATAAGATTGACCCAAAAAAAGTTACCTGACCTACAATGATCTGATAACGGTTTAATTATCTTTGATCTTGTTTAGTCGTCTTGCATTTACATCAGCAATGTTATGTCTCGCTTCAAAGTAGAGATTATATCTCCGAATAGAAATAAATGGTAAGAGCGAATGAAACTATTGAAAAAGATATAGGATTTAATAATAAAACATTTGGATAGTGTATTCGAGAAGCAAGAGAAGGTATACAAAGTAAGCGATAAGGTTCTTAAGCGTGATAGAGTTTTATCCTCAGCAGTAAATTATATTTCAGAAAAATTGAGTAAAAAACTCGTTGGTCCATACAAAGTTAGTGGAGTTACTTTACCAGTTGTATGTTAATTAAAGATGGAAGATGGACATTATGTATGAAAATATAGTATTCAGGATTTGAAACCTGCATATTAGGCTGAATTATATTCGAAAAGGAAATATTTTCAAGTTATATTGTTTTGGAAGAAACGAATAGAAGGCACTTGTGACTTTGCGTGATTTTAATATTTATTCTTAAAAGATCATCGTTATAAAATAAACTAATTAGTGAAGAAGCTAATCCTGACTTCGTCTCTATTGCTAACGACATACATTACCGATTACAACGGCTCTTTTTTTCCCGACTTTCTGTCGGAATTTTACGCGAGTTACTGCTCATCCTTTCTTGTTAGTTACACTAAAACGCAAACTGCCAACTTTGAAAGATTAAATAAGTCTCTATCACTCAGTCATTCTGACCTCATCTTATTTTATCAAGATGTTCGTAGCGATCTTATCGGTTACGGTTTTGCTCTCGATTGATTAGGCTCTTGCGTGTCAATAGTTCGTTGCTTCCCTGATGTACTTTCCTTTTGACTGATAATATAGTTGATATATAGGACATATAGGGTATTGGTTTATCCATATACAATCCGGATAAACTGTCTTGTAGTGCCGGGTGAGATTAACGCTGTCCTTTTTCGTGCTTCAGGGACCAAGGGTACCTACAATTATTCGTGCGCAAGATCCAGGGTTGTAAGTATCCTCACATTGTGCATAGTTTTTAGATTCTCATTGAAATTATAGCTGATAATGATTATACAGCTGATAACTGATCTTCTCTAGCTATGTATTGAGTTTTCTGTAGTCAGCTTCTAGGTAGGATTTGCCGTTCATCTTTTTCACCAATAAGACAAACGAAGTGTGACATCCGTTTGTTCACAATTCAGATTGATCAAATTCATTGACGTGAGAGGTAAAAGATTTTTTGTTTTAAATTCAAGTTTTCATATGGCTAAATATCTTTAGTGCTTTGAGCAAATTGAATCTGCCTCTACACTAAAATATTTACTATTAATTCAACGCATAACTTTTCATTTTAGCGTATTACAATTGAGATAATCATTGGAACTATTTTGTCATTTACAATACAGTTCAGTATTTTTCTCCAAGTAATTACTATGTTGCTTTCGGAAAAAGACAGAATTATACTTCTGATGATGCGTGGGTATGAAGATAGACAGAGGTCATATCAAGAACTAGGAAATTTATTTTATAAAACTAACGAAAAACGCTAAATTTTAAAATCAACTATATCTCGCACTGTCAATCGCTTTCAATGAACTGGTTGAGTGTTAGATCCAGCAAGATTGAGGAGAGCTAAATCTGCTAATTAATTTTCAAAAAATCGTTTATTCTTCTAGTAGAAAAATTGCCCAACAGGTTGTAATTAGTAAACGATCTATTCTGAACTTTTTGAAAGAGAATCATTACCATCAACACCAAATTAAACTCCTACAAAAACTCAGTGGTGATGACTTCGATCACAGACCTGAATTTTGCGAAATAATGATACAACGATATCTACAAAATGATAGATTTTTTTAACTTATTTTACTGATGAAGCTACTTTCGAATGAAATGGTTCCGTTAACCGGTATAACTTTAGATATTGGTTTAACGAAAATCCACTATAGATACGCGATTCTCATACACAATATCGACAGAAAGTTAATGTTTGAGCTGGAATTTTGTGTAATCGTATTGTTGGATCATTTTTCATTGATGGCAATTTAAATCCTGAAAAGCATGTTGCTTTATTAAATAATAATGATAATTTATTATTATTATATTATTAATATATGCTTTATTGAATAATAATAATACCTTCTACACATGAAATACCTGGCAGGGGTTCGATGATGTATGGTTTTAACAAAATGGAGCTCAAATGAACTTTGCATAATTTGTTCGGAATTTGCTTAACGGAACTTTTAACGAAAGGTGGATAGGTCAACGTAGGAAAAATGAATGGCCTGCGCGGTTACCATACCTAACTCCGCTTGATTTTTTTATTGGGTCATTTGAAAAGAAAGGTATACGAAACAAAACCCGAAGACTATGATGAACTGAAAGAGAGAATTCGGTCTATTTTAAACAAAATAATCCAACAGATGTTGGCAAATGTTACACTAAGTATTTATAATACAGTTTCACACTGTTAGGAGCAGGAAGACGTACAATTGAAAGATCAAACGAACTCACCGAGTGAAGTTCGATCGAGATAATAATGGAGGCCTCGTCAGGATGAATATGAATAAATATATTGTAGTCGTGTTTCTGCACGCGTTTTCACAACACTTTTCAAATACCCCTCTAAAACAAAATAGTGGTACATGGCGCCACGGCGCGGCGGCGTCTCATGCAAATCTTCATTTTTTCAAATCCCGCGACAATTATCGAAAAACGAGAGTCGTTTAAACGCCCGTTTTTCGGGGTGGGCTGAAAGGAAAGAAAACAAAAAAGGGTTGGGCAGTTCATCCGGACGAGGCCTCTGTTATAATCTCGATCGAAATTCACTCGGTGAGTTCGTTTGATCTTTCAATTATAACGGAGGCCTCGTCCGGATGAATATGAATAAATATATTGTAGATGTTTAAAGGCAAAAACAATTGTCGCTCTTCTATTTAATATTTATTTGTTGAATATTGTTTAATGTTTTTGTAATCGAACAAGACAAATCATTGATTATATGAATAATTTTAAGAAAGTAAGATATATTATTTATGTTGACGATGAACCGTGTTTTAAGTTTAAGACTGCATTCGCAAAGTCATTTGCGCTTACAATTGGCCTATTATAAAAGCGGGCGAAAACTTGCGACTCGCCGGACCAACCCGCGGCACTCCTTTTTTAGCAGCGCTAGATGTAGCCGCATGACGTGTGCTGTGAATCGTGAACCTCTTGTCAATACCACATTCTTTCAACGGCAGCCTGATCCACCTACTAATTGTTTGAACTGTGACAGCTGTGTGAGGTTTCTTTGTTGATAAAATTAGCGAATCGCAGTCAGTCGGGCGCAAATCCCTCATTTTCTGTAGATAACATTTCAATAATCTCGTGATACATAAACTTTCGCACTCCGAATAAACTGGAAACACAAGAAGAGGTTGACGACGGCCTGGAGCCGATGTTTTCATCCTATCTGGGATCCGAATTATAACCAGGTTATCATGAAACGTTACTTGATACCTTGATAGATGCAAAAGTTTGACATTGATGGCCCGAACCGAGGGCGAGTAAAACAACTAGTTTTCTTGTAATAACGTCCAGTGACAGATCATCATGAGGATACAAAGATTTTAATTTTGAAATCACGGGTGCCGGATCCCAGATATGATCATATCGAGGTTGAGGTGGTTTCAACACGCTCAATCGCGGCATGCGATATCAATGAAATCGCGGACCTTGTTGTGTTCAAGGTAGAGTAAGAGTTTGTGGATTTCAATTCTTTCACAAGAAACTGTAAGACATTTTGTATCGATGGTTCAAATAGAGAATAATTATGAGTTTTACAGAACAACCACCAGGAGCGCAGAGGGCGCGTGGATTGTCTGAAGGTCGAGTCCGTTAGCGAGGCGAGAATGGCGTCAATAGCGGTCACTGGAACTTCGCGCTGCTCAAACGATTTCCGGACAATCGCCCTGCTGCCAGGGAAAGGGTCCTGTGGGCTGGATGCCTGTCCCTAAGAGGAGCCATAATTAAATAATTAGATGGTGAAATTATTATGGGTTTTTCTAAAAGTAACCGCTGAAACAACGGAAACCATGGTTGAGACGGCCTCCAGGGCACGATTAGTACTTCTATAGCTTTATCGTTAACGATTTTTCGGAGAACCTTGGGGAGTAAGATGAAAGGGGGGAAACTGTAAAAATAAAATTCGTCCCATCGAAAAGTAAAAGCGTCCACGGCCCACGAATCAGGATCCGAAAACCAAGACGCGTATAGGATGCACTTGGTATTTAACACTGAAGCGAAGAGATCGATATCAAACGGGCCCCATTCCTTACTAATGGTATTAAAGGCAGTGTCTGAAAGTGACCACTCAGTGTCTGTATCCACTCTTCGAGACTCCGCGTCCGCATAGATATTTTGTGACGACGCGATGTATGAAGTAAAAACGAACATGTCCCTCGTTTCGCACCATTGCCATATCTCCCTAGCAAGGCTGGAAAGCATGGGTCGTTGAATTGAGCCGAACCGATTTATATAGGAGATCGCGGTCGTGTTATCGATTCTCATTAGAATCTCGCAGTGTTCCAAACGCGTCGCAAAGCATTCGAGGGCATAAAAAGCACTTTTTAATTCTAACGCGTTAATGTGTAACGATCTCTCTCCTTCTGACCACCACCCATGGGCTCTCTCGTTTCCGCATGAAGCTCCCGAGCCAGTTGTTGACGCGTCCGAGAAAATTTCCCTTGCGTAATCCCGGGTCAAAAGGACGTTAGCCTGCTTTCTGTCTGACAAAATGTCTAACCACCACTGAAAATCTTCTCGTAAACAAACCGGGATTTCCATTTTTCTATCGTACGAATTATTTGATTGAAAAAGCGCGTGAAATTTTTCTCGTTCGTAATTGCACGTATACATCAGATCATACTCGACAGCTGGGCAAATTGACGTGAGGCTGCCAATCATGCTGGAAAAATTTCTCACTGACGAAGACGACTTCTCGGAAAAACTTTTCACTAGCTTAAGAAGCTTATTCCTTCGCGCTTCTGGGACTGATACAGTCTGTCTCTATGAATTAAACACGAAACCTCAATAAATCTTCTCAGTTGCCGGTTCCAACTGCGATTTTATAAAATGAATAATAAACCCCAAACCAGAAAGTAAGCTAATATGCGCTTGTATATTTTTCTCACATTCTGCCTTAGATGCCCCCAAAAGAAGGAAGTCATCCAAGTAGACGACAGATTGAAAACCTTCTTGTCTAAGTGTGGTTACAACCGGACGTACAATTTTTGTAAAAATATACGGCGCCGTTGACAGCCCGAACGGGAGCGCTTGAAATTCGTACGTTTCTTTCCGCCATACAAAACGCAAGTATATTCGATGAGCCGCGTGAATCGGGGCCAAAAGATACGCATCCTCGATATCAAGTGTTGCCATCTGTGAGAAAGGCAGCATGAGTTGCACCACAACTCGCCAGTCTTCCAATTTAAAACGCGGAGGATTGATGTACATATTCAAATCTTTAAGGTTAAAAATAAATCGCATTCCCCCGACGACTCTACTTTCATTACGGCACCCTTCTTTAACAAATGTTTAATTTCAGAGTCACAGTGTGACGCCGTTGTTGCTGAAAAACTAGGTTCCGGAAGAGTAGGCCTAGGCGGAGGTGCGACAACGAATGGAATCTCGTAAACTTGGATGGCTTTTAGAACCGTGATGTCCGAAGCAATCTTTTTCCAATTGTGAACGTAGTTTCCCAACCGCCCGGCTGTACTTACTGACTCTAACGGCGATAAGATCTCGATCGGGACGTCGATCTCCGGCTGCGACTTCTGGACCGTTGCGCTCCCGCGTACCTGTTCGCATTGTTCTTTGAATACGCGGGAGTCTTCGGGTTTCCCGACCATTTTTGTTGCGGCTTTTGCTGGTGTTGCAAACCGGTTGGGAATCGGTTTGGCTATTACCGGCGCTTTTACCAGATCTTTTGCTGCTCGTTCACACGCCTGAGCGTCCTTTAAGTCATCCGCGAATGAATTGCCGAATAGCCATTCATCGACGGGCGCATTGTCCGCCACGTGCTTGCCCACAAGACTTAGAGTCGGCTTGATGAATGCGCGCCGGGCCAACGATAGGCGATGCTGATGATTCGCCAGCAATTGTATCCCATCAGCAAGGCGATGTAGTGCAGCATTGGTTTCCGGCGGCAACGCTTGTTTAATTTCAGGTTTCAGAATATCTGACAGGGCCGAACCCATGGCATTGAGGCAAGCTGCCACCTGAGACTGTGCCTGAGATTGATATTCGTCACGTTTGATGACTGATGCAGACGATTTTAAGGCAGGGACAAGCATCTTGTTCAACTTTGGCGGACCCAATATCTCAAGGTCATCCTTGGCGTTATACTTTGACAGCAGCTGTTGAGGAGTTTCGTCGCTCAATCCCGAGCAGACGGTTGTTTTTGCGAAATCAAAAACATGCGGAGCCCAAATAAACTTGTTCTGTTGTTTCTCCTGCGGCCCGAAAAATCGTCGACAATAACCTCTGAATCCTCAGGAATGTTGAAAACAACGAGCGACCAGTATCGAACGTATTATCTGCGCAACATAAATAAAAAAAAGAAGACATGGAGTGATAAGCTCGCAAAGGAATTGAGTCGGTTGTGCCTCCTCTTTATTCGAACAAGGTTTGAGGTCTACAAGGAGGCACACCTGGTTCACGGCCCCGGTTCTACTGAATCGTCTCGTCCTCTGTCCGCTTACCTGGATCATTTTCCTCATCCACCTCATCTGCAATTAAGGAATCGTCCACATTTTTCTGTGCGCGTTCGCTTTCTATAGCCGCAAGGCGTTTTTTTTTGATTCGTCAGCATCTCGAGGATTTTTTCCATGGGATCCACAATGGGTTGACTCAATAAACGAGACCGATGTGATGAATCCGTCCCAGATCTCCGTTTGCGAGATGAATCCTGCGAACCTCTCCTAACCTCAACATTGTCACGGTGCCTTTTCCTGCTGCGATCATGCCGATCCCTCGGTGATTTGGATCGTGATTTTCTTTTGTGCTTACCCTTTGAGATAAGTAGCCCACACAATGTTCGAAATAAATTCAAAATAAAAACGACTTTTACACGTGTTGCTTTTCCGCGAACACAGAACACAATGAAGATTTGTATGAGACGCCGCCGGGCGGTGGCGCCATGTACCCCTATTTTGTTTTGAGGGGTATTTGAAAAGTGTTGTGAAAATGCGTGCAGGGGCACGACTATAAATATTTATTCATATTCATCCGGATGAGGCCTCCGTTATAATTTGAATATTTGCTTTCATAAGGTCCTGCACATTTGCTGAGAGGCAGGAGACCGTAGAAAAGCATCGCAAGGATGAAAAATACTCTGCACTTGAGTCCACTCTCAAAAGTTGTATATGGTTTTAATCAACATCAATCAAGTCTTATATATTCCCTCCGTCCCTACCTCGGGGGGTGGAAGGTTAAGTTTGGTGTTTTTATTTGTGCCTCTTGGATTTTTCAAAGATTTAAGAATTTATTGAGATATTTACTTATATTATTTGAGAGGAAACGTAATTTTACACAATCACAACAATAATTACGATATATTGAGCAAAATAGTTGTAACAAATGGTTGTTTTGGACGTGTAGAATCTGAACCTGAAATAAAAAATCGGGGTTTCAATTTTAGATTTCAAAGTTGATCCTACTGTCGGCCCAAGAGTGGTGGATGGAGGGTTGAGAGTGGTGTCAATCAATAGCTTCTGAAAAAATATTTGTCGTGTACTTTTTGTTTTTCTGATTCGCGGTATTTTTCTTGAGATAATTGACCGTTCTGGAACTTTCCACAGAATTTTTTGATGGATTTTGTGGTAGCAACGTCTCCTAGCTTTCTCTGCCTAATGCTTATTAATTCTGGGCATTCTATGATAACGTGAAATGGAGTCTCCTCCATATTGTCCAATACAGTATACTAATTCGTGCGTCTAGCTTATGTAGATAGCATCTTATTTTGCAGTGTTCAGTCAGTAGACCTATATAGTCCGTGACTTTGGACCTGCCTAAGCTTATCACCCCCCCTGGGCCAGTTTCTCACATCCTCGCCCAGTAGTTCTTTTGTTTATCGAAATTTTTGAGATGCTATTAATTTCTTTTTTTTATCATTCACAACCTTTATTTTGATGGCGATGAATTCTTCCTGATGAGGTATGCCCACGCATTTATAATGAATGCATGCACCCTGCGCCCCTACCTAGTGCGTCTGTCTGTCCTTTCGTTTTCATTATAACCAAACAGACACAGACCTTATTGTCTCTTGTTAGCTCATCTAAGGTTTTTCTAACCGTGTTCACTAGACAAAAGTTAATCACTGGATTAGCTCTCGGGGGTCATCACAAGGTCATCAGAGTGGTCTTACTATCTGTGCAGATAGTGATTTTGTCACTCCTGGTTCCCTTATCGCTCAGGTTCTTAGCGTATATACTCACAGCTGCCATTTTGGCTTGGTATATTGTTATATTTTACCAAGGAGTAGAATGCATCGTCTCTTCTGTTGGTCCGCAGATGCCAAGTTTTGTCTCTGTCGACATCTTAGACCTTAGATCTGGCCGTCGCTAGGTTCCCAACTATCATTCCATTTTCATCCACTCGGTATCAAAACCTTGTATCTACCACTGAACATTATTTACTTGTTTGTCCAACCATGGTGTGCTTTGAGGTCTTGAGTATTGAATATGTTCCTCAGTATCTTTGTATGTTCTACCGCTAAAGTGTCTCCCTACTGCTTACTGATCATTAGTCTAAGCGCTGCTTTTGCGGCTCCCCTGACAATAGTCAGATGTAAGCTGGTTTAGTTTAGCAATCTGTTGACTACAGCTATGAGTGTATTTTTTCTAACTCCCAGGGTCATCCAAAGAGCAATCGCCTGAATGTGATCCAGGTTTTGCGCTCGGGTTTCTTTTTCTGTTACTTTCCACCATATGACAGAGGCATATGTTAACTAAAGTATCACTACAGCGCGGTATATCCATATGACTTTTTCCGGTTGCTACCTCTAGTCTGGACCTAAGGCCGCCCGACACTGTATTAATAATGTAACGCCTTTTTACTTTGCTTCTTACCCCCAAGCCACTGAATGATGATATGCAGCACGTCATGTCTCTTGGCAGCCATAGCGATAGCCCCCCTCGTGGTGCAGCTAAAACCTCTTTTTATGTCCATAGAGACAGCAATAGCCACTTCTATATCCTCTAGCGCCTTCTTGATGTATCTGATCACCTTGTGAAGTGCCGTCTCTGTGGATTTATCCTCCTGAGAAGCGTGCTGGTCTTCATGCAGCGGCTGCTTTATTAGAATTTTACATCTAATGAATATATCTATCAGTCTCTCCAGCGTCTTCAAGAAGAACGATATGAGACTAATGGGTCTAAAGTCCCCCACTTCGTTGGGGACGTTACCAGGTTTCGCTATAAAAGCCACCCTGTTTTCTTTCCGTTTCTTAGTTATATAAGAAGCAGCAGTTAATCCCCTGAGGGTTCTAATTATCAGTTCCATACTTGAGGTGAGACCCTCTTGAAGGGATTTTAGGAAAATGCTATCTGAGTCTTTATAGGGGTCAAAGCTGTCGATAGACTATTTTACCTTTTATTAAAGGCTTACCTCACTTCCCGTTTTAATCTTTCTAGGTGAGCATTTCACTATGGAGTCGACTTTAATGGCTGTCTGATTCTCAAGGGACACCTATTCTCATATGTTTTCAATAGAGCCGTCTCTAGATTTCCAACCGTCCACGTTTTTCTCCACCGTACTGATTTCGAATAAGATGGTCCTATGATCCGCCATAGATAACTCTGCACTCACCTGTTAACTACGTATCTTTCTTTTAAGACCTGTGCACACGGTAGGTTCAGAAATTTTTTTTCTGGTTCTTGTGACAAAAGTAGGTTCCTGTCCTCTGTTCATAAAGTCCAACTCTGTGCTGGTCAAGAATTTAAGTTGCTTCCTCCTGCCAGTGGTATCCGTCCTACCCTACACCTCACGGTGTAAGTTTGCATCACAACCCATGACAAGGTCTCCAGCATTCCGCTTACTGAATTCTATGACCTTATGTACTGTCCCAGTAAGTACTGGTTCGTCATGGGAGAAGTATGTAGGACAGATCAATATGTCTCTGTTCCCCCCATTCCAATGATACAGTCCTTTGAACAAAGGTTCTGTAACAAGAAGCTATCATTACCTATGGTGACGATGCAAGTTCTCGCCTTGCCCTAATGATCAGGTATATGAATTTCTCCCGCAATTTAAAGCCCTTTGATACGTCTCCTGACTAGCCAGGGTTCTTGTATTAGGGCTATGCGTGTGTGCGCCAGCAACATGCTTCTTACCAAAACGGCGGAGGCGGTTTTGCTGTGGTGCAAGTTAATTTGTGTCAGCAGCAAGCGTACCGCAGACACATGGTCTGCTTCCGCACAATTAAAATTTGCTACATTTGACAGTTTTTTTTAACCTCATTCATGTTGATGAAAAAATGTATTATTCAACACTACATTTAACCTTCTCAAAATTAATTTAAAAGTTATATTAATAAGTCTGTGAAATACCAACATTTAAAAACCGATGAAATATTTATCGTTTATTACAATTTCGTTGAAATATATCTCTCATTATACTTTAACCTATAAACGTTTTTTCTCTATCACTGGAACTTTGTTTCCATTCTTCCTTTCACTTTGGAAATAAACAATAGATAATGTTTGATTGATTTTTAAATTGATTTAATGAAGTAACGTGTTTATAACAATAATAGCATGACACGCCTACTTTGGTTGTGCGCATGAGTTTTGACAGCCATGTGTAGCAGTGTTATCTCACTCTGTCAAGCCTGTTCTGGAACTGAAATTCCATATTCCATATTCCGTTACCATATTTTGTCGAAGTTTGAACTCTCTGGTGTCTACGTTGCATGATCATAACGTTCTGTCCTTCGTCATCGAGCAGGGTATGTACCCCGTGTAAATTTATTTCATCCACGGTTAAGTCAGCCGTACCAGCAGTATACCAGCGATCTTACTACATTATTAGTCAAAGTTTAATATCTTGACAAATTCTATGTTCGTTTAACATCCAATTGAAGTTCATGATTCCAGCGAAGAGGGTATTCTAATCGGTGAAGTAAGTAGAGGCCATGTACACGGACAAATCCTTGGACTTTAAGGGGACTGGCAAGCGGAAAATGATGAAAAATCGAGAAAAAAGCTGCGGAAGAAAACTCAAAAATAAAAAAATAAGGACACCAATATGGAGCTGGCATAGCAGATTGAAAATATGGAAAAAAAAATTATTTTAAAGTATTTATAAAAGAAAACTGGAAATAAAACTTTGATCTCGTTTTTCTCGAAATCTTTTTTTCACCAAATTTCTGCATTCAAAATGTTCCTGGGCGTTCAATTTTTATCCGATTCTCTTCTTTTTTTTTTAAATTGTTTGTAATTTAATTATCTAAAAATTGTACAGACCGATTTCCGTTATCATAATTTTTCGCTTTGTTATAAACAAAAGATTAAAAAAAATCAGATTTTTTGGCCTTTTTTCGCATCTCTTGACATTGTTAGCTGTATCTTTTGTTAATTAGTAAATATTAAAAATCTGTCTGTACAGTTTTTACTCCTCTAAATGACGAATAAAATGGCATCGGAAAAAACCAAATTGGTCAAAATTTGGACGCCCAGAAGCATTTTGAAAACGACGGTTTTCGAAAATGTAATTGTTAATTAACAATAAACAATAAACAATTTTTGGATTTTTGAAGCAGATGACTGATAAGGGGTCTAAAATTCATCAAAATCCAAAAAATCAAAGTAATTTATAAAAAGTTGACTAAAATAGCCATTTTGCTTGCCAGTCCCCTTAAACAAGTCGCTATTCCGCTCCGATGACGATTGATGACTCGAAGTAGGTCTGCTCGCTGCTGCGCCATGATGACTTCACCCACAGTGATTTGGTCATCTTGGATCGGTTCTCTGGATAGAACCACGGGTTGTGGCTCTTCAACGGCACCTTCTCGTCCAGCTCGGCCCCCTGCACGAGTGTCGCTTCTTTACAGAAGTTGATTACTGGAAGTTGTAATCGCTCCCCCTTGAACACTGTTTCAACAAAGTTAACCGTCTCGGCAGGAAGATGGGAGACTTGGCTCACAGTAGGCATAATGGCCTGCTGCTCAGGCACTAGGTCACCCAGACAAGAGAACAACAGTTCTGGCGATTCGAACCGCAGCGTGCCGCCTATTTTGAAGTATGCTACTCCTGGGTGCTCGGTAAAGGACTGGCCAAGCAAGCCATCTTTTTGGGCATCGTCTGGTACGACGCGGATTTTGAGGTCCTCAACCTCGACTGCATCCATCGTCAAACGGGCCTTGGCATACCCGATTGACCGCGTAGTATACTTGGACGAGCCATACGCCACCATGGTGCACAAATTTTATAAGAAGTCTGTTATATCAGACAATGGTAGTTTTGCAAAAGCATTGTTAACTGATTACATTATAAAAGAATGGTTTGTTTTTCGTAGAAATAAATTAATAATAATAAATTGATAATATATGCATACAACACTGCTTGGACTGATGCAAAAATTGCTCAGTGTATGGCTACTTGGTACTTATAATAAAAACTCACGATTGAATAGACAGAATAGAGTAATTACAAGAAGATTTTCTATTGTGGCGACCAAATATCGCCAACATACTAATACAAATTTTCGAAATAGACATGCTTAAAAAATATTCACTTGTAAAACTGAAAATGAAACTCAATGAAATTTGACACCCAAAAATCTGTATAATCTATGTCTGTTGCTTTATGATCATAATATTGTATGAAAAAGGCGTCGCTCGCGGGATCGTTATCAACTGAATAACGTTGCTTTTTCCGACTGATTTCGAATGGAAAAAATAAAAAAAAACAGTTCAGCTCAGAACTTGACTCCGACACTGTCGCTTCGTTACTCGCCTCGCAACTCCGCATTTTTCATCATTTATATTTTACTCAAATAAAGTTTTATATTGCCAAATCATAGTACGGCTCGTTATTCGCCTTATCGAAAATGACCCATGTTTTGTTGCACTTAGAAAGGTAGAAGAATTAGTAGTGACAAGGGTTTATCACTACTTTATGTGATAAGCCCTTAATTTGAATTTAGACATTTTTATTGCTTTGATTTCTGTTTCCTTCACGAAAATGTTCAGACACGAACATTTCATTTAATTTTGTTTGTGTATAATATTTTTTTCTCAACTTATATCCTATCGTTTCTCCAAGATTTGTTCATTATACTGTATAAGCAATCAATCAATTAAGAAAAAATGAAACAAAAACATGGCTTTTGAAAATCCGTGTCATTTTAGTAACACGATACAGGTTTGAAAACGAAAAATCGAAAGAAAGATGTAATATTTTTGCTTTTTTGGTTACGAATACTCGATATGCTTTTCTAAACAAAATTGAATGTGTATTGACATGTCCAACGCTACATTAAATAATATATTAAAATAGAAAATTTTCATTATTCAAGTTGAGTTATTTTGATACATCTATGCTGAAAAAATTTTTGCTACGATGGTACAAAATTAAGCTGCATCCATCGCAACCAGATCTCTTTTCAAAAAACTGCTGTAACCCGAAAAATGTGACCTTATTGCAAACAATAATAACAACTATGTTTTAACATAGGCGGTGAAAATTTAAGCTGCATCCGTCAGAATTCGATTTCTTCTCAAAAAACTGCTGTACCTCGTAAGATGAGCGGAGCTCCCTTGCTAAATTTTGATATGCGTTGCTTTTTACCTCAATAGACCTTATTTCAAACAATAGTCGCAAATTTGCAATCAGTGATTATAATAAGGTCAAATAAGGTGAAAAGCAACGCGTATTTTTCGAGATACATCAGTTTTATGAGAAGAAATCTAATTCTGACGGATGTAGCTTGAATTCTCAGCGTCTTCGCTGAAAGATATTTGCGATCATTGATTCAAATAAGGTCTAGTAAGGTAAAAAGTAACGCATATCAAAATTTAGGGAGGGGGCAACGCTTATTTTTCGGGTTACAGCAGTTTTTTTGAGAAACGATCTCATTCTGACGTATGTGGCTGAAATTCTCACCGTCTTCGCTCAAAAATATTTGAGATCAGTGATTATAATAAGGTCAAATAAGGTGCAAAGCAACGCGTATCAAAATTTAGTTAGGGAGCAACGCGTATTTTTCGAGATACAGCAGTTTTATGAGAAGAAATCTAATTCTGACAAATGCAACCTAAATTTCTAACGCCTTTGCTAAAAACTATTTGTGATTATTGTTTCAAATAAGGACAAATGAGGTAAAATGGAACGCATGTAAGAATTTAATGAGGGAGCAACGCCTATTTTTCGGGTTACAGCAGTTTTGTTTTGAGAAGAGATCTGGTTGCGATGAATACAACCTCATTATTGTTGAAAATTAGGTGTCGTTTATTCAAATCTAATGCCTATACAAATTGGGACCGGTGCAACGCTTATTTTTTGGGTTACAGCAATTTTTCAAGAATAATTCCAAGTTTGACGGATGCACGTCTGATGCTTTTTAGATTTTTGTCAATTAAAGATGTATATATCAATTTATAAATATTTTCCCTCACTAATAATGATACATGTTATTAGTTAAATACAAAACATAAAAATAAATTTTTATCATATTTAACGTTACAAACTTGAACTACATATTTTATTTTAATTAAGTTAAAATTTTTAAATAAACAAAAACATGAGTTTTGATTTATTTAATAAATTAACGTAAGATCAAAAAATTG